>MU694575.1:20685-39348 GCA_026770625.1 Nicotiana glauca | reverse complement strand
TTCGGCTTCGGCTTCGGCTTCGGCTTCGGCTTCGGCTTCGGCTTCGGCTTCGGATTCGGATTCGGATTCGGATTCAGATTTGGAAAATGATCGATAAGATAATTTTTGGACAAAAGTTATTTAATTAATTATTTAATAATTAATTAAATATCAGTTAGTTAGCCGCTGTCCGGGCGTGACCGCTGCTGCATATTCAGAAGGTCACTCTGGCCGCGGTCCTGGCGTAACCGCGGCAGGACCGCGACAGGATGCAGATTCAGAAGGCCACTGTGGTCGCGGCAGGACACGTAAAATTCTGAACAAACACCTTTTCTAGAACAAACATCACACCTCTTCCAATAATTGCCTATAAATTCAGAGGCATGGCTACTGAAAAATTACAGAACTTCCTTCTTTCTGGAAATACTATATTCTAATTCACAGTCTCTCTCTCTCAAATTCGTAAGTGTAATTTTGCTCCGTTCTTTGAGTTCGTTGGTATCCTGCAGTTTGTATTGCCGCTGTTGCAGGAAGGTTTATTCCGTTTCATCCTGGGAGGATTTAATCCATTACCTTGGCAACATGTGAGGGGGTTAAAATTTCCTAAGGACGCACAAACAAATTGTGGACTCGAAATATTTCTTATTCTTTACTGTTTTCCAGTTTCTTTTATTCTTCTAACAGTTTTCTGATTTTGTGTTTTAACACAGTAGCGATTCACAGGATGTACGCGTACCTTACTCCTACCTTGTGTGAGGTAGAGAAGTTGTTTTCAATAGACATTCGACTCAATAAAAGCATTTTCAACACAAGTGTGAAAATACAAAAGTAAAAGAGCTAAAATAAAAAAACTAGAAAAAAGAAAAATTTGGCAGCAAAAATAGTAAAGATAATCAAATTTCAAAAAAAAACAAAACAGTAACAAATTAACTAGAAAACAAAAGTTATAAATTGGGAGGAAGTGAGGAACCAAAAGGCCCCTCAAAAATATTTATGAGAACATCTTAGTAATAAAAGAATCACATGAATGCACACTAACTTCCAACAACAATAAGCAATCTTGCTGCAAATTCATAAATGTCACGTCCCCAGCGCAGACCTGTTCCACTCATTACGCTATTCTTACTTTACCAGGCAATCAACCCCATATGACCAAAAATAAGAGTAATAAATTAACGCCAGAAATAATTAAACACAATCTTGATTTGGAATAACAAAATAATAATAGCAGAAATCTGACATTTAGATTCCATTCAAAAATATCCCTGCGTCCCACTTTAGTTAATTCTCTCACATCAAATGGCTAATTTTATGTCTTTGTATAACCAGAATACAACAACACAAAAATTCATCTAAATGTAATAACCAGAACCGATATGATGTCTTTTTTCCCTTTAATGGGATCAGTAAAAAGAAAGAGGGAAGATCGAACTGTATTAGCAGTAACCAAAGCTATTGAACTCATTATTTACTGAGTTTCGAACCATACATTTTTGGAGATTTCTTGATTATAATAACTGCTTGTTTGGATGGTTGTTATCTTTTGTCTTGTAACGTATTGCTACTTTAAATACAATATTTGTTTTGGTTGTTACTTAAGTTTTATTGTATCGTATTGTTAATTTTGTCGTTACATAACGACAAAAAATATCACTTTGTGGAGCGACAAACTTGGTGAGGTGGCGTTGTTTCTTTGCTTTTTTCTCTCATATTGCCCTTCCTTATTATCAAATAATCAATTTGATCATTTAACCTACTTTTATATAATAATTCGATTCTCTGATCCTATTTTTTCTTAGTAATGTTACAGGTGTTAGAACCGAAAAAGTCAGGTGTCATGCGGAAGCTAGTAAGGCAAACATTCAACAAGGCAAACCTTCAACGATGATAAATCAGACAACAAAAAATAAATTTACCAAAAGAGACACAAACATTTAACGTGGTTCGGTCAACTGACCCACGTCCATGGCGGAGATGAGCAATCCACTATAATAAAAAGAAAGTATAAAATATCGAGAGAACAACCTCACGAAAAGGCGAATAGAAGTGACATACTAATACTTATCCCGTAAAGTTCTCCCCCCTAAACAACTCTATGATTACATTGTGGATGCTATTGAATGAGAAAGAAGGATCCCCAATAGAAGTCCAAACCTCTTCCTACAAGAAAAAAGACTAGCAAAATATGGAAAAATTATATTTTCCTTCTAGAAAAAAAAATCCAATTATGATAAATATATTATAATTTCCTTAATGCGATAGAAAAACCAATTATGGTAAAAGAATCTGGACAAACACCTAATAACAAATTTATTTTTCATATTGTTGGTGCGTCACATCATAGAATAACGACAAACGATACAATCTATCCAAATATTATATTCATCAAATAATACGATACATTATGAAACCACACTTAATAATAATATAAACAAGCCGTAAAAAAAAAGGTCATAATAAAGCAAGATGGATAATGCTTGGACATGTCAAGAAAACACATGGACCTGGTAAATGGCAAAAGCTAATATTATCAACTAATAATGGTGAGCATCTTAGCCCAAATGCTTCCTAGTTGCCAGCTCTACACTCCAAATCACTTCAAAATGTCATTTTCTTAAACTGTGGGAATTGACATGTTCATGCACTGAAATCAAGAACAAACAAATGACCCCATTTCCTATATCGAACGTGCCAAGACACAGATCAAAGCATAACTAGAAGCCAATAAGGGGTTCACAATGAACTTTTGATTCAGCAAAAATTAGCTGGCAAAGGGAAAAATAGGGTCCACCAGTTATAAAAGTACAATAAGGAATCCTTATCCTTCTAAAATCACTAATATAGTGGCTGGCCAGTGGACCTCTGGTACACACCTCTTTGGTAATCATGCCAGATTATTACTATTATCTTTTGGCTTCACACTGACCTGTCCGGTACTCGTATTGGAACTCCACCATGGGCACTATTTGGAGGAAGCGCTCCCTACCAAGAATTTTTTCATACTCAAAACTAGAAACCGAGAACTCTAGTTAAGAAAAGAGCAGCCCACTTTGGTGGTAATCATGCCTGATTTTCTTGTATGGACAGAGACAACTAAACAGAAAAAACACTTAAGAGGAAATTGAAATATGTGACTTCAATTATCTAAATAATGAATTTAACCTGTTTGGTTATGTGAAAATTGCAAGGAAAGAAAAGAATAGTATGGAAGCCATTAAACAGGTTAGTCAAAAAGAATTACATAAAGTACAGAAAAGAATTGCACGAGCATTTAAATATATAAATACTGATAAAATATTTCATTTATAATTTTTATCTCCAACTAGTTGGCAAATTATGGTTTCTACTACTATCGCCTTCACTAATATCTGATGCTCCATCACCATACTGTTTTCTGGCCAACTTGGGACCAGTTTGGTTGTCTTGCTTGTAGTCACGGTGGGAATTAGACGATTCTCTTTCTCTCCCAATACGACGATCCTACAGATTGTAGAAAGTGACAGATTAACAGATGAACAATCAGAATAATTAAGGAATGCCACCCAACAAAATCTTGATTACTTATTTGAGAAAAAATGAATCTGGTACGTACATCGCGAACCAGCAGGTCATCAGCCTCTAGCATGTGGATAATGTGCCCCATTTTAGGCCTCTTTTGAGCATCAGGATCAACACACCGAAGAGCAACCAAAAGAACACGTTTGAGTGCTTTCGAAGAAGGCATTTCAGGCAACTTAGGATCAACCACTTCCTCAGATTTTCGCATCCCAACCATCATTTTTAACCACTCCACCAAATTAGTCTGCCATTTATTTCCATCTTTTAGTTGTATAAAATAGCATTTACTCAGTCATACTCATAAATTGATAAGGGATGGAAAAAACTAACCTCGCCCTGTGGTCTACTATAATCAACAGGAGTCCTCCCGGTAATAATCTCCATGATAAGTATTCCAAAGCTATAAATGTCACTCTTCTCATTAAGCATACCGGTACAAGCATATTCTGGCGCAACATAACTGGTCCAGAAATAATGTGTTAACTAATAGCTTCAGTTGATGACACTCACTAGATTGATGTAATAGAGGAAGCCCAATTCACAGACCAAAAAAGATCAAAAGCTACAAAAAAGAGAGGAAGAATTCACTAACCCAAATGTTCCCATTACACGAGTTGTCACATAAGACCTCTCTGCATTGAGGAGTTTAGCGAGCCCAAAGTCTGAAAGTTTTGGATGCCATTGGCGATCGAGGAGTATGTTGCTGGATTTTACATCTCGATGAACGACTTTAGGTTCCAGACCCTCATGAAGATAGCCTAAACTGTAGCATACATAAGAAAACCTAGCAGTCAAGCTACGTTTTAAAACCTTACTATGTACAAACACAAACTGTAAAAGAAGTTTCTGAGTACATACGCCTTTGCTGTTCCCAGTATTATAGTCATCCTGATATCCCACGTCAAAGGACTGATGTCCCCAACATCACCATGAAGCCATTGCTCCAAAGTTCCGTTGTCTACATACTCATAGACTAGCATCCTAAACAGCAGAAAGATACTCTCAGTCTCTTGACTTTCAAAGAAAACTACAATCCAGAATTCAAAATATAGAATTGCAATGGTTACCTATAAGCTCCTTCAACACAATAGCCAAGCAGCCTCACAAGATTTTTGTGTCTTACACGCCCAATAGCTTCAACCTCCACTTTAAACTCTTTCTCTGCTTGACCCCTGAAATTGTTGATCCCATTAAAATATTTACTAAATTATTTATCCAGAGAAGTACTCCTATCACGAGCTAAAGATTGGGAAAATGTGATAAAGCAGTTGCCAAGTAAGATTAGAATCTCCATTTTTAGTTTGAAGACGCAAAATTTCTCCAAACACAAAGAAAGGAATAAAGAGAGGTTCCCTCTGTCAAATATGGTAGAAGCATCAAATGTGAGCATTGCATTATCTTTTGCTCCCTGAAGTTAACATGTTAATTCAGCTACCTAGTTGGTTTTCGACTGGAAAAGATAAAAGAACACTTCTCATCTCACCCACAGGAGGAGATTTAAAGCACAAGTTCTGAAGAGCCAAGAAAAGAATAAGTACTTTCATTCACAAGGGGAGGGAGCTTGAGTCCACATGAAGAAATCATAATTGTTAACAGGATCAACTGTAGAATCTAAGCGCCACTAATCGCATTAAAGTTGAAGACACTACTTAGATATTTAGCAATGCCCAAATGGGAAACAAGCAAAAAAAGAAAGTCACAAAAGAGATCTTTCTATATTAAAAATGGGCATTGATGGTTTTACCTGTTATTCAAAAGATTTTTAACAGCCACTCTGGTGCCATCAGCCAATATACCATGATACACAATTCCATACCCACCTTCTCCAATCACATTCTCATCGGACAAGCAATTAGTGGCAGCTTCTAGCTCTCTTAGCGTATACCATCTTCCCCATCCTAAATGTGACACTTCTGGCAGTTGCCCACTATTCCCTATCGACCCCGTTTCAGCCCCACTCGTCGCCCTACTCTCACCACTTGATGCCCCAGGCATCTTGTCTGAAAAAACCACTCTGTGCTCCACCTTTCCCATGTCGATCTGTATTTCTGGAACCGCCTGATACATAAAGATAAAGCCAACCAAATTTTAACTTCCAACGGAACTCAACATCCCCAGTTGAAAACAATCTAAGTTATCAAAGTTTACATCTTTTTTCCAATAAAAAACAGATTTCCCGATTAGGAAAAACTGTAAGCTATCAAAGATAACATTATCTTCACCAACCATTAATCGAAACTTTGAAGCTTTCTAAGATTAAATCTGTAACTCCCAAGTCAAAAAAGCTCTAAGCTATTGAAAGATGACAATTTTCAGCAAAACTCAAAAATTGCCAGTTGAGAATAATCTATGTTATCAAAGCTAGCATCTTTTTTCAATAAAAAGCAAAATTACTAATTCAAAGAATCTCTAAGCTATCAAAGATAACATTATTTTCAGCATAAAGCAAAAATACCAATTTGAAAAAGCTCAAATCTATCCAAGATTACATTTTTTCTATAAAGAGCAAAACTCCCAACTCAAAAGAGCTCTAAGCTATGAAAAGATTACATTTTTCCAAGTAAAAACACAAATTTAAACAAATATCAATCGAAAAAACAGCTAAAACCTCATTGAAACAGTAAATTCAATTCAAAATTGGGATCATAAGGAAAAAAGCACACCTGAGGAACAATGGGTCGGTGATCTGGGGCGGGGTCATGGTGAACAATCTCTTGAATTTCCTTAGAGACAACTGGGGTGAGCTCAGAATGGCGGTGGTGGAGTTTGCCTTTTTGGGTGGTAGTATTGCGGCGGCGAGAGGCGGTAACGCAGAGTGAGAGAAGAAAGAGTATGAGAACAAATACAACTCCAACAAAGATCCCAATTACCACCCACAGTTTCAATCCAAATATCGAAGTGGTTTTCGATAATTCACTGTTCACAAACGCTGCATCGTACAGTGACATCTTAAATCTTCACTAATCGAAATCACTGCACTGCATGTGCATTCCAATAATATATTACTATGTGTATCTGTATAATGTGTTAAACTAGCAAAAGGGAAGAGTGAAAGAGTATAATTTTGATTGTTCTGGGAAAATGGGGTTTTCCAGTGAATTTTGGGATGATATAAGCTTGAAATGGGGGGTTTCCGGCGAGATTATGGTTCGATTCTTGATTTTCCGGCGAGGTTGTGTCGGATTCTTGATTTTCCGGCGAGGTTGTGTCGGAGTCTTGATATTCCGGTGGAGAAGAGAGGAATGGGGGAGACAGAGGGAGGTGGGCAGAGACAAGAGAGTGCGTGTGAGAATCTCTCCCCTTTCTTCTTTTTTTTTTCCGCCAGCCTAGCAACTAGTAATATTGTCTGTTTTTCCTGTTTAATAACAAGATTGGTGATTATTATTATTAACCCCCTAAGGTTTTGAAATACTTCTATTTGAGTGTCTTTTTTTTTTGACAAATGTTATATTCTTCCAATTATTTTTGAAAAAAAGTATTTCATCAGTTGATGTGCAAGTATCTAACCAATTGAGCTGAATTTGTACTTTCAGAAGTATAAATTTATCATCAAACTTTTTTGTCCTGAACGAGTAATTTTGCCACAATGATCCTTATGATCCTTTAAAATGAAGTCAAAATTTGTTGGACAATGATAAACATTTGAAGAAAAATGTAACTAATTATATTTAAAATGATTATGTATTGGATTTTAAAGTTGACAAATAAAAAATCTCAATGTAAAGAAAATTACAATGGATAAGACGTGTAAGTTCTTGATTTTTCTTTTTCTTATCCAAAGAGTAGTTATTTGACAATCAAATTAAAAAATAAATAATTAAAATATAATATTAGAAAAAGACATAATAAATATTAATTTAATTTTAAATTTGGACCTCGAGCTCAACCTTAATATTGAAGCGTCATGCGTGCAACTTTTTGAGTTAAAATGAATGTTCAAAATTGTACAACTATATTTTGAAAATTAAGATGTCAGTTGGTTTAAATGATGGAGCATTTTTTTCACAACATAAGCAAACTTGATAGTTCTAATAAAAATACCTCCAATAATTTAAAACACATTTGAAAAGAAAAAAAAAGAATTGGAAGGGTCCAGTTACAATATCTAAAAGTTGAGGTGCACTTATACTTGCTTAGAAAAATGAGGCAGACCATGATGAGATAAGCGTCTTGGTAATAGGAAAATGACGTGTATGCCCTGATTTGGAATTCTTACAATTATGTGTTATTGTATTAATTAATTGAGTTTAAATTATATGAATCCCAAACAAAAAAATCATAATTTATTTATACAATCAAATTATTTAAAAAGATTTTATATATACCAAGACAGACGTGAGGGATAATGAAAGATAATGAGAGTTCACGGGAGTGTTTATTAACCACCATATTGACTAGAAAATCTTGACAATTCAGAGCGTGTTTATTTTACGGGAGTTCCAGGATAACTATGTTAGAACTCTCGTAAAATTTGCGGGAGTTCCAACATAGTTATGCTGGAACTCCCGCAAATTTTACGGGAGTTCCAGCAAGTATAATTGTCCAGTATAATATACTGGAGTTTGGAGCACTGGTGCTCCAGTCTCCCGCAAATTTTACAGGAGTTAGTAAAGTATACCGGTCCAGCATAATATGCTAGAGTTCGTACACAAATGCACCAGAACTCCAGTATATTATACTGGACCGGTCCCTGTTGCAGCAAAATAGTAGCTATTTTTCATTGACTTGGTAAACGCTAGCTATTTTTCATTGATCAGTGTGAAAACTGGCTATACCATGATATTTTAACATATTTCCCGTACCAAAAGATAATGATGAACTTTAAGTACGATAATTAAATAATCTATTATTTCAATTAAGAAATTAAACTGTGATGGTGTTGTATAAAATGGAATGAGATGAGTATCTTTATTTTATTTTATTTTATTTATTTATTTACATGAGTATTTTGAAGTGATGGTATGAGTTGAGCTTAAAATAAGAAGCAAATATTTATATATTTTAACTTTGTTTGAGACTTACAACTTGTTTGGATGATTGTTGTCCGTCGTATCGTATTGTATTTATCACAAAATAATATTTGTTTTGAATGTTTAGTTAAAATTAGTTGTATTATATTATTAAATTCATTGTTCCGGAACAGTGAAAAGTCCCATTTTTTTAAACAACCTATTTGATTTGATAAGATCGTTTTCTATTTTCTTTTCAATTATACCCAAACTTATTACTTTATAACTCTGTTTTACCCTTTGTTTTTTTAAATTTTAATCCAAATCTAACCTATAACCTACGTCTTCGTTTCTTTTTTCCTTCTGCCACTTCTAACTCCAACATTAGGTATAAGTTGTGCCTTCTTTTTGTTTTGTTCTTTCTTCTACCTTTAATTTTTTAACTCCAATTCTAATTATTTCATCTCCAATTAGCTATATAATATTAATTTTAATTCCAACTCTAATTACTTTATGTATAATTCTTGATAGAAGTTAGAATAATTAAGAGTATTTTGGTAAATTTATCAATTACACTACAGTACGATATAATCAAACCAAACAACAAAATGTTATTTGACAAAAGCAAACAATTACAATCAATCCAGACAATACAATACAATAGCATACATTATAAAATGATGGGTAATAATAATCCAAACACAGTGTTAAGGTGAAGTTATTGTTGTTGAGTATTTTGAAAAATAAATCTTTGAGGTATCCTTTAATGTACTCGGTACTTGCATGTTTATCGGGATCTAAAACGTAAAAACGATTTGACATTGATAGTAATTTATGTTGAGTTTTTGTTTAAGATGAAATAGTCTTAAAATGAGAGTGAATGGGAAATGAGATTTGGATTTGGATTTGGTCAAATGATCGATCGATTGATTCATTTTTTGGACCAAATTTATTTGTTAATAGTGAATATTAACGTGATATAATCCGTGTTTATAACGGAAATTTTCCAATCCGTGTATTGTGTTGCACCAACAAGCAACAAGCTGCCTGGTGCACCTCCCACCATGGTCAAGTGCTCCTCCCACCAAGCAAGTGTTCATTCCACCATGTAAGTGCTTCCTCCATGATAGCCTAGTACTTGTTCCACCATAGAGGGGCGGATTTCTCTCAAATGACTGCTATAAATAGAGCAGCAGTTGGAGAGAAATAGATACACCGGAAAAAAAATTCGAGATACACTCTATATACACTCGATATACACTCTGTATATATTGGAAAAAACGAATTGCAATCTGATATCCTCTTCAGTAAGAATTCAACATTGGCTATACATTGCATTCCTTCCTCTCAGAATTTCCATTAGACTTCTAAGTTGTCCTCCTTTATTCTGCATTATTTTTAACTACAAACAAAGCATCCGTAAGTGTGATTTGCTGCCGAACTTTGTGTTCGCTGAAATACTGGAGTTTAAAGTACCGCTACACTAATGTGTAATTTGTTCTATCCTGGGAGAAAATAATCCATAACCTTGGGTACTAGGAGGGGATTAAATTCCTTAAGGAAACACTGTGAATTCTGTGAGCTCGAATTAATTATTGCTTTATTTATATTTATGTTTTATAAGCTAACGTTTTTATTTTCCAGAATTGTTATTTACAAATACAGGATAATAACCAAGGAACCAACAAGCTTAAGGAATTTAATAATTTAATAATTTTATTTCTGTATTTGTGTTATCCCTATTATTCTGGAAACTAAAACCTTTGTGGTTTTGTGTACTCCCATTTTGAAGAGTAAAGCCTTCGTGGCGTTTTGTTGGGGATTAAAATCTACGTGATTTTTTAACTCCAGTTTTAAACATTTATTAAACGTTTGTTTGTGTCATTTTTTCAGAAAAAATGGCTAATAAAATCGGAAACCAAGCTGTTCCGATGGTGACTGTCAATGCATCGGCAAGCCATGTTCCAACTATGACTGTCAACGCATCGACAAGCCGAACACCGGCGTTGGCACCGGCAGAAAAATCCGAAAAAATTTTCGGGATTGATTTCAAGCGCTGGCAGCAGAAGATGTTCTTCTACTTGACTACGTTATGTCTACAGAAATTCATCAAGGAAGATATTCCTGATGTGCTGGATGAAAGCTTTCTCGTGATTGAGGCGTGGAAGCATTCTGACTTTCTGTGCAAGAATTATATTCTTAGCGGACTGGATGATAATCTGTATAATGTATACAGTGGCGTGAAAATGTCAAAAGAATTGTGGAATGCGCTTGAAAAGAAGTACAAAACTGAAGATGCGGGGATGAAGAAATTCGTCGTTGCAAAATTTTTGGACTACAAAATAGTAGATAGCAAGTCTGTTATTACCCAAGTCCAGGAATTGCAAGTGATTATTCATGATCTACTTGCTGAAGGTTTGTATCAAATAAATACTGATATTTAAAGTAAAAACTTTAGTATTTTTACTAACGGAATTTTCATTGAAGGTCTTGTCATCAATGAAGCATTCCAAGTAGCAGCAATAATTGAGAAGTTGCCTCCATTGTGGAAGGAATTTAAAAATTATTTGAAACACAAACGAAAGGAGATGTCCCTTGAAGATCTCATTGTTCGATTGAGAATTGAAGAGGACAATAAAGCTGCTGAAAGGAGAGGCAGTGGTAATTCAACAATAATGGGAGCAAATATTGTTGAAGATAACAAAAAGAGAAAAAAGGCTTATGGTCCGAAATACAACCCAAGCAAGAAGCGATTCAGTGGAAACTGCTACAACTGTGGGAAAACCAGACACAAATCTACGTAGTGTCGTGCTCGAAAGAAAGACAAGAAAAGGGGTCAAGCAAACATGGTAGAAAAACATGATGATATTGATGACTTTTATGCCATGCTTTCTGAATGCAACTTGGTGGACAGTCCTAAGGAATGGTGGATTGATTTTGGAGCCACCCGCCATGTTTGTGCTGTGAGAGAAGCATTTTCTACATATGCTTCTGCTGGACCCGACGAGACGCTTTCCATGGGAAATGCTGCAACGGCCAAGATTGAAGGATGTGGGAAGATATTTCTGAAAATGACTTCCGGCAAAGTGGTAACTTTGAACAACGTCCTTCATGTTCCTGAGATTAGGAAGAATTTAGTCTCTGCTGGACTTCTTGTTAATCACGATTTTAAGTGCGTTTTTGTGTCCGACAAGGTTGTAATAAGTAAGAATGATATATTTGTAGGAAAAGGTTACCTTACCGAGGGATTTTTCAAGCTGAATGTAATGATTATTGAAAATAATAATAAAATTTCAGCTTCGTCTTACTTACTTGAGTCAAATAAGTTATGGCATGAACGTTTGGGTCATATCAATTATAAAACCTTGCGAAAAATGATTAACTTGAAAGTATTGCCTAAGTTTAAATACGAAAAATCAAAATGTCAAATATGTGTGGAATCTAAGTATGTTAAACATCCTTATAAGTCGGTTGAAAGGAATTCAAATCCTTTGGACTTAATTCACACAGATATTTGTGACATGAAGTCAATACCATCTCGCGGTTTCATAACTTTTATTGACGACAATACTCGATATTGCTACGTTTACTTACTTAATAGTAAAGATGAAGCAATAGATGTATTCAAGCAATGCAAAAATAAAGTTGAAACGCAACTTAACAAGAAAATCAAAATGATAAGAAGTGATAGGGGTGGTGAATATGAATCTCCTTTTGAACAAATATGTTTAGAATATGGAATTATTCATCAAACAACAGCCCTTTACACGCCCTAATCCAACAGGATTGCATAAAAAAAGAATTTTCATTAAAGGAAATGGTGAACGCATTATTGATAAGTTCTTGTTTGCCACCGAACTTGTTGGGGGAATCCATTCTTACGGCTAGCCGAATACTAAATCAAGTACCCTATAGCAAAACACAATCCATTTCATATGAAAAATGGAAAGGAAGAAAGCCCAATTTGAATTATTTGAAAGTGTGGGGGTGTTTGGCAAAACTGCAAATTCCTAAACCCAAAAGGGTAAAAATAGGACCGAAAGCCGTTGATTGTGTTTTCATAGGATATGCGACCAATAGTAAAGCATATCCATTTCTAGTTCATAAATCAGAAAATCCCGACATTCATAATAATACAGTTATAGAATCAGATAATGCTAAGTTCTTTGAAAATATATATCCGTATAAAAAGGAATGTGAGTCGATTAGTGAAGGATCTAAACGACATCGGGAAGAAACAAAAGAAAGTATATCTAATCAGGAGGATCCAAGACGTAGTAAGCGTCAAATAACGTCTACTTCGTTTGGACCAGATTTTGTGAGTTTCTTATTAGAGAATGAGCCTCGAACATTTAAAGAAGTTATGTCTTCTTCGGAATCATTGTTCTGGAAAGAGGCAGTCAATAGTGAAATAGAATCCATATTGAACAACCATACATGGGAATTGGTTGATCTTCCTCCTGGAAATAAGCCTTTGGGTAGTAAATGGATTTTTAAAAGAAAAATGAAAGATAATGGCACTATTGATAAATGTAAGGCAAGACTTGTTGTCAAAGGGTATAGACAATGAGAAGATCTTGACTACTTTGATACATATTCTCCAATGACGAGAATTACGTCCATACGAACGCTAGTAGCTTTTGCTGCAGTTTATGGTCTTGAAATTCATCAAATGGACGTAAAGACAGCCTTCTTAAATGGAGATTTGGAGGAAGAAATCTACATGGAACAACCTGAAGGGTTTGTGGTTCCAGGTAAAGAAAAGAAGGTATGTAGACTTGTTAAGTCCCTCTACGGACTAAAACAAGCACCCAAATAATGGCATGAAAAATTTGACCAAACAATGTTGTCAAATGGGTTTAAGATAAACAAATGTGATAAATGTGTGTACATTAAAAATGTTCCAAATCACATAGTCATTGTTTGCCTATATGTGGATGATATGCTGATAATGAGTAATGACATTGCCAACATAAATGCGACTAAGCGTATGCTAACTAGCAAGTTTGATATGAAAGACTTGGGAGTTGCGGATTTAATTCTGGGGATTAAGATCCAAAAGACTCCTCAAGGTCTGGTATTGTCCCAATATCATTATATTAAGGCAGTACTTGAAAAATTCAAGCACTTGGGCTTTAAAGTTGCAAAGACTCCAATTGACGTGAATCTTGCATTAGCAAAGAACAAAGGCCAAAGCATATCACAATTGGATTATGCTAGTGTGTTGGGATGCTTAATGTACATCATAAATTGTACACGACAAGATATAGTTGTGTTATAAGTAAACATAGTCGATACACGAGCAATCCAGATCAAAGATGGCAATGAAACGAGTTTTGGGATATTTAGAATATACCCAAAACTTTGATTTGCACTACAGCAAATATCCTGCGGTGATTGAAGGATATTGTGATGCAAATTGGATCACCGGTTCAACTGATTCGAAGTCCACAAATGGATATGTATTCACTATTGGTGGAGGAGAGGTGTCTTGGAAATCGTCCAAACAAACTTATATTGCCCGCTCTACAATGGAGGCTGAGTTCATAGCCTTAGATAAAGCCGGTGAAGAAGTTGAATGGTTCCGGAATTTCTTGGAAGACATTCCATTTTGGCCCAAACCGTTGGCACCAATATGCATACATTGTGATAGCCAAGCGGTAATTGGAAGGGCTGAAAGCGTTATGTATAACGGTAAATCTCGTCATATACGACGAAGACATAAAACTGTTAGGCAATTACTCTCTAGAGGAATTATCACGATTGACTATGTAAAGTCCAGTGATAATGTATCGGATCCACTTACAAAAGGCCTAATTAGAGAGGTAGTTGAGAAATCATCGAGGGGAATAGGACTATGGCCGAGAACAAGTCATTGTGGCGGTAACTCTACCTAGAAGACTGAAGATCCCAAGATCTAGGTTCAAGGAGATCAAACAAAGTCATTAATGACGGTTCAACATTGTCAACAAAAATTTTGGTCCATTCTCGTGATTAGACAATGTTCAGTACTAAGGATAAAGAATTAAGGCTTTTTAATGATTTCTAAATTTGATACGTAGTATATCAAATAGTATATCTACAGGATGACATGCTTAGGAATCACCTATGTAAGTGTGAAGTGCTAGCCGCTTCAAGGAGAATTCTGCAAGGCCAATTCTCTATGCACTTATGAAACCAGGCGGTGTTCATGGCTGAAACAAACACAACAATGAGAACCAAAGATGGTTAATGGTTGATTGTGTGACTTATGGTTGTCTAGGTATACACTAAAGTTCGACGGTTCAAAGATATCAAATCTACCGATTGACCGAGTATATCCGACATAAGTTCACTACGGAAAGTTCAAAGGTAAACCTACTTATCCAGATGCAATTAATCCTTGCTTGCGAATCACACGAGTTTTTCATGCATACTTTCGTGATATAGCCATTCTCCATTCATGTGGGGGATTGTTGAGTTTTTGTTTAAGATGAAAGAGTCTTAAAATGAGAGTGAATGGGAAATGAGATTTGGATTTGGATTTGGTCAAATGATCGATCGATTGATTAATTTTTTGGACCAAATTTATTTGCTAATAGTGAATATTAACGTGATATAATCCATATTTATAACGGATGTTTTCTAATCCGTGTATTGTGTTGCACCAACAAGCAACAAGCTGCCTAGTGCACCTCCCACCATGGCCAAGTGCTCCTCCCACCAAGCTAGTGTTCATTCTACCATGTAAGTAATTCCTCCATGATAGCCTAGTGCTTGTTCCACCATGGAGGGGACGGATTTCTCTCAAATGACTGCTATAAATAGAGCAGCAGTTGGAGAGAAAGAGACATACCGGAAAAAACACTCGAGATACACTCGATATACATTATGTATACACTCGATATACACTTTGTATACATCAGTATACACTTGAAAAACGAATTGCAATCTGATATCCTCTTCGGTAAGAATTCAACATCGGCTATACATTGCATTCCTTCCTCTCAGAATTTTCATTCGACTTCTGAGTTGTCCTCCTTTATTCTGCATTGTTTTTAACTACAAACAAAGCATCCGTAAGTGTGATTTGCTGCCGAACTTTTTGTTCGCTGAAACACTAGTGTTTGAAGTACCGCTACACCAGTGTGTAATTCGTTCTATCCTGAGAGGAAATAATCCATAACCTTGGGTACTACGAGGGGATTAAATTTATTAAGGAAACACTGTGAATTCAGTGGGCTCGAATTAATTATTGCTTTATTTATATTTACATTTTATACGCTAACGTTTTTATTTTCCAGAATTATTATTTACAAATACAGGATAATAACCAAGGAACCAACAATTTATTCTAATTCGACTGACTTGTATTGGTTGTCCTAAAATTGTAAAATTAACAAGTTATTAAATCTTAGCCAAGTACTGTGAGAGTGTCAGTCAAATTCTAAATCCCTCATCTAAATTTAACTCTTCCCTATTAGAACTAAATACCTTTTTTTTTCGTATTTTTAAAGATGGGAAAGAACCTTAACCTTTGTTAATACTTGAGTTTAGTGAACGGAACTGATGTTGAATGCCTAACTTAGTTTTACATGTTACCTACGAATAAATTACTCATTTATACTATGTAACATAATGTGGAGTTAAATGCTATAGATAGATAACAAATAATTTCTGGTGTTTACTATCTATAATAATCATTTAAAACAACCCCACTTTAATAATGCTCTTGTCAACACACCACCCCACTTTCTGTCCCACTTCTTTAGTTAAAGATATACTATTAAAATAAATTTATCAAAGATGCTGTTTAATGACTAAACGACATTGGAAAAGGTAATTAACTTAAACAAGTAGAGAAACTCTACATCTATCATATTGCTTTTGGTTGCAAATGTGCTATCTTTAGAATTTTTCTGTAAACAAATCATTGGCCTTTATGATTGAAACTATACCTTTTTGTTGTAAAGCTAGAAGAAAACAATAACATGATTGCATGCCTTCTTTCTTTCTTCCTTGTTAAGTATCCTTTTTAGCCAACTTTAGTAAAGACAATTGAATGATGCATGCGTATGAGATAATGTATTTCTATGTTTGCTCTTAAAAACTAAAACAATGGTTGTTATGTCTATTTTTACACAAAACAATGACCAAATTAGTGTTACGTTTTGGGATAGGTAATGACCCTTCTTTTCTTCTTACTACTAAGCTTCACGACTTCTATTTGAAGAATGGAGTATTTGTGTCTTAACAAAGAGCACATACCTTATCTAAACTACTTCACTGGAATTTCTTCAGGGGACACTTTTACAATGGAGGTCGACGCATAACATAGACGAATTCATAATTTCAATTTTGACGGAAACTGCGTCGTATGGTGAAACTCCCAGAGCTCATTTAAGCAATAAGCAAAGGGTTAATTAATCTGCCATTAATGTCTCTCAAACTGAGGTCTTCGCGTTGGTTCGGATTTTATAATTACCAAACCAAATCAATTGTGTCGGGTTATTAAATCTAAAGACCAAACCAAACCAATAAAACTCGGGTTTTCAATCTCTGGTTTTCTCGGATTTTCGGGATTTTTTGGATTTTTTTCCCGGTAAAATCTTCGTAGAACAAAATATATAACTTGTGCTCAAAATATTTCTTTAATCCTAGTAAGATACAACTAATAAAGTATTTTTCAAGAAAATAATACAAATATGAGATGTTTCATGGCATTATCCTAAAATATTCAACAATAAAGACAATAAAATTATGTAATATAAATTCTGCTAATTAAAAAGCCTTAATAAAAATAAATATAATCTAAAAGTACTAAGTCATGTTAAAATATGTAGACTAATAAGGGAGTATTAATTACATGAGTAAACGCTAAAGAAAAAAATCAAAATAGGTTATGCATTTTTATCTTATTTATTGCAAAACAAAAATAGATATTCAATACATTCCCGTTCGTAGTATTGAATTGAATAATTTTTGTTAGCATTAATATTGATTGTTTTTGGTTTGGGCTTTTGTTAGCATTATTTAATTCACTAATATTAATAGCTATAAAACTTATTGAAACATCAAAAGTTTAAAGTCAAACCTAGAAATAATACCTTAAAAGATCAAATTATGATTTTTTTTAAAGAAATATTTATAAATTACATCACATTAAGTATATTTATATATTAAATATATCTAAAATTTCGATATAATGTCGGGTTAGCTTCGTTTCGATTTGACTTTCTTTAGTTAAAACCAAACTAAACCAATTATGGTCGAATTTTTTTTTTCCAACAGAAAATCAAATCAAACCAAACCATAGTCGGATTTTTTTTTCTGGATTTGACTCGGATTATCAAGTTGGTGCAATTTATCGGTTTCCTTTGTACGCTCCTACATGTGCCATAGGACCTTTTTTTTCTTCAAGCAATCAAATATTGTTTCAATTCCAAATTAGTTATGATGGCAAGAATGAACTTTCGGTCAGTTCGCTCTTTTTAGAACCATTTTATTCCAGTATTGGTAAATAATTTGGCCATTGGTAAAAGATCATTTTTTATGCTTCACATTTTGGCGTTATAGCAAAATTGAGGTAACATCTTCAAAAGATCATTGTTTTTCTTATGTTTCGTTAGTACATAAGAATTCATTCCCTTTCCCCTCTTTGTGGTCTCTAATACTGAGCTACTCATCTGGAAAAAAAAGATCATTACTTTTTGCTGTGCTTCAAAAGATCAACATACATGACCAATTCCAAGCATATGATAGCTATGCTTGCAGATGTGCAGTGCAAAGTATAGAACAAGTTCTACGTCGAATGGTGAAACTCCCCCGTATTTATTAGTCCGTCTTCTTATCAGGTTCATCAATGGCAGCCAGTCTTTCAACTAGGGGAGGGTGAGAGTAATGATAGGCTGAATACCAAGGATCTGTGTTCATAGCTGACAAGTTTTCTTCCTGGAAGACACCAGACAAATGGTTAATACACATCTAGTACAAAGTAAAAAAAAAAAAATAATGCAAAGACAACATGCACATTCTAATAATCGTCTTCTATTAAAGAGATGGGTAACCTGCAATTTCACAAGACCAGCTCGAAGAGGTGCAGCATAACCCAACTTCTTTGCAAATGCATCAGCCTGGAGAAAAAACCAACATTAAGTTGACGTAAAAGCGTTTTTTTTTTTTGGCGGGGGGTTTTGGG
>MU694575.1:0-18661 GCA_026770625.1 Nicotiana glauca | reverse complement strand
GGTGGTGTTGTAAAGATTCAAAATCTGAAGACAGGTGCTAAGCAAAATTTACCTGGAACTCAAAAGCGCGGCTTACAAGATTAAGGCCAAAGCTTACTAGGTGCTGGAGAGGTATCACTGTGTGCTGCAACAATAAAGTTAATATTGAATAAATAGGAAAAAATAATATTTGATTTTTAATTGAAAACAATAATCTTTGTGTTCTTGCAGTGTTTCGGACAACAGTACAACAGAGTAATGAAGTTCAACACGGTTGCCTACCCAAAATTATTGACTGTCACAGAGTAAAACAACCTAAAGGTACAACGTTGATTAATTACTCGCACTGCACCCAAAACAATCACTACTATCTATTGCACCTTTGTCATAGACTCACAAGTTATGTCACACAATTTGACTTTATAAGTGAAAGACCATTTCAAATTAAACGTCTTGGTTTAATTTTTAATGAATTTAAGACGTGAGTTCAATAAAATGAATTGTTTACTTATATAAGCAAAACAAGTGGTTCAAAAAGGAATATTTGGTTTGTCTTTTTATAATTAAAACGAAGAGAAGTCGCATTGAGAAAAGTAAATGCAGGGCTCGTTGGTTCATGTAGGTTTCCAAGGTTCCCTCTTTAGAAAAGTGGCCATTATTTTGATCTGGGCTAGAAAAGGAAAATGGAGATTCAATTCAGACAGAGAGTAAAAAGCTCAGTCATTTCTTTCTAAATTTTGAAAGATCGCTCAATTAATTCTATATCAAATTTTGCTCCTAAAATTGGTAATTGGGACCCAAAAGATGCACTTGAATGGGATCCAAAAGATGCACTTGAATGGGATTGCATATTTCAAAATTAAGTTTTCATATTTAACCCTCCTAGTAGCCACACCTCCTGACCTAGTATTACCTGGAAAATGATGAGTCCAATAAGAACTGGTTGCGTATTAAACCCAAAACTCTGAAACAAGTCCTTTGAATTCCTAACAAGAGTGTATCCTCCAAACTGCAACAACGTGAGAATCTGCATGGAAAAGATACTAGAGTCAGAAAAAGATAAAGATGAATATAAAGTTGGACTGAAAAAAGATAACAAATGTGTATGTATGCACCGCATGGATAAGTATGTATGTGCGCACGAGGCATTCCAATGAGGTAAAGAAGAAAGAAGTAAGATATTTTTTGGAAATGTTAGATGTCATGCACCAAAAGTCAGACAGACCATGCACCTGAAGCAAAACAAATGTAGCCTGTCCAATTGAATGTTATTGAGGAAAGTAAATTCATCTTACCAGCATTTTATTTCGAAAAGATTTACAACGGCGATGTCCATAAACAATAACTTGCAGTAGCATCTTACAACTTGATTCCAAAATGGTCACACTTTGTATTGTTTGGCAGTTGGAGAATACTGGGCCTTACAGAAAATATGGCTCTAAGTGATCCCAACCCGAAATTGAGAAAAGAAAGAAACAGTTGTTGACAATGTGGCTCTAAGCATTACAGACAACAGTATTCTTGTCACCCTTTCAGATTTGTTTCACTGAGGCCCTTTTCTGCACTGCAGTCAAGCAGCGACTTGAGAAGCTCATATTTTGTACCAAATCACCGGTTAGAAAGGGAGCAAATGGAACTCAGAAAAATAGAAGGCTTTGAACAATAAAATTATTCACCAATAATACTGCTTGACATGCTGTGGAAGTCATCATTCAATACATACGGATTTCAAAATCGATAATCGGAAATCTGATTAAGGAGACGGATCAACATGCTATGGACACTATTGTTTAGCAGATGCATTCAAAATCGCATGATTGATTAAGGATTATGATGGGAGTAACTCAATTTGGGATCACCCTACAGGATCAGAACAGGAAAATATTGCCAATAACTGATAGAAGAGGATGAAAAATGCCAACCACTTCAAGTCAATCCAATGGATATATGAGAAATGTATTATGACAAACAAACTAGTGAAGGTTCTTGCAAGTGGATGTGTTTTATTAAGAGCAAATAGGGAGAAAGCAAGGATTTCTGCCTCAGATAGCCCAAGAAGACGGAAAAGAACTGACAAGATGAGCAAGGCAAGGAAAGCGAAAACCCAAATCATGAAACAGAGCTGATCCGTCTAGAATGTTGCATACTAATCGATAAATCAACTACACCTTAGATCCAGATTAATTGATGTTAGCTATATAAGTCATATGTATGCATTCTAGTCGCTCAGGCCCTTTTGATCCCAAACTATGAAAACCTTTACCAAACAATGGACCAAGTATAAGTGTAATAACAATAGCTAAGCTTTTATCCAAACAGCACGTATCATTAGTCATAATTTTTTTTTGATCAGGTAAATTGTATTAATCAAAAGGGAGAGAACTCCCGCATACAGGAAGTATACCAAAAGTAGAGAATTCACATAAGAACATGATTCTCTACAAAAGACGCCCAATCTTCTATACAAGTAGGGGCTATATGAGTGCACCAAAAAGCGATCAAAGATAAAAGACTATTCTTAAGATGTGAAAAAGGAGACTCAATCCCCTCAAAAGCTCTCCTATTTCTCTCCCCCCAAACTATCCACATGAGAGCTAACAGGGCGAACTTACATGCCTTTTGCTTTCTTCTACAACGCAAACCGACACAGCTATATAACATCTCCTTTACGGTGCTTGCATCACCCACTGAACACCAAAAAGATTCAGGATTGCCCTTCATAAAGTTGATGACACAGGGCAATGCAACAAAAGATGATCAACTTCTTCCCCTGAGCTTTTACACATGTAGCACCAACTAACAAGTGTAATTCCTCTCTTTCGAAGATTTTCATTAGTCATAATTAATTGCGAGCAATGGAAGGTCTTCTCTTAAAACTTTCCTCTATGTGATTTTACATCTACCTCACCCCTTTTAGCACCTTCAATAATCATAGAATAACTCCTAGAGACGAGCGTTCACGTAGGACATGACTAAACTATCTAACGTGATCTTATTTCACTTATCATATGTGTGCTACCTGCATTCTCCGTCAAATGTGATAATTATTAATCTTGTCCAATCTAGTGTGCCCCATAGCTATGTTAACAACTGCATTTATACGACATTCATCATGTAGATACATTGGGCCTTGGATGCCCTACTCTCACACCATATAACATTGTTGGTCTCATAATCATTCCATGAAGCATAACTTTCACTTTGTTAGTGTCTTCCTATTGTATAGCACTCCTGTAATATTCTTCCATTTCAATGATTCTATTTAATTCTATGTGTTACATCTTAATGTATCATTGCATCCTCATGAAGAGTGAGCCAGGACATAAATGTCTAAATTGGGCATTTGGACACTAGAATCTCATCTACTACCGCCAGCATTCTTCTTATTGGGGCTAGCTTGTAGAGCATGTTGATTTGTTCTAATTATTCATCCTAAAACTCTTACTCTCCAAAATGATTTATCAAAAGTTACAATTTTTTATTGACTTTCACTAGATTCTTTAATTAATACAATATCATACACAAATAGCATACAGTTAACAACTTCATCCCCCCATATTATTGGTTCACTTATTCATAACTAGGATAAACAAATACAGGTCAAGGCAAAGCCTTGGTATAAATCCACAATTATGGGACATCCTCTTCATCTCTAGTCACACTTTCGAACATTGATACAAATTCTTTTCTGCACAAGTACACACCAAATGACATATTTTGATACTATATCATATGTCTTCACTTGATCAATGAATATCACGTGAATATCTTCCTTTTTCTCCCCATAATTTCACAAAAAACATAACCTATACGGTAGAGTTTGGCAAGTGTGAATCCGAATTGGTTCTCTTATCACCCCTATTTTATCTCTAAGTTGACGTGTTATCACCATTTCCTAAAGTTCCAACGTACGACTCATAGGTTTAATCCCATGATAGTTCACACAACTTTAAAGATCTCTTTTGTTCTTATATACTGGACTCAGGTACCCATTCTCCACTCTTTTGACATGTTTTCAATCCTCAATAGAACATTCAAAAGCTTGGTTAGTCATTAAACTCACCCTCTAAAATGCACCTCAAACCTTTATTAGGATACCATTTGGACCAAATGCTCTTCCAACCCTCGTAATTTTTCATTTGCATTCTTATCACCTAATTCTATAGATGGGGAGCTAAGGTTTCTTTCCATCTTGAATGTATGAAGTGAGGATATTAATTATGTCTACATTACATTCAGTTTCTCGGGCAGTTAAATCACGGCGCTATATATTTCAGTAACCCTCAAATGCTTTTATTTAATAATTTTTTTTTACCATAATATTACCATAAATCACAGGCAGAGGGGTGGGGTTGCTCTGATGGTAAGCAACCTCCACTTCCAACCAAGAGGTTGTGAGTTCGAGTCTCCCCAATAGCAAGGTGGGAAGTTCTTGGAGGGAAGGATGCCGGGGGTCTATTTGGAAACAGCCTCTCTACCCCAGGGTAGGGGTAAGGTCTGCGTACACATTACCCTCCCCATACCCCACTAAGTGGGATTATATACTGGGTTGTTGTTGTTGTTGTTGTTGTTGTAGTATCTTCTTATTTTTCAAAAACATGTAATCACTTAAGGATGGAAATGCATAAGGATGTTCTTTCCCAAGGTAGGAAACTACTTATGGTTACTATCAAAAGATAAGCAAACATGTTTGAAACATAAACAACATCATAAGAACTGAAGATATGCTAAAGGACCCCAACTTTTTTAGAAACTAATNCAACCGAGAGGTTGTGAGTTCGAGTCTCCCCAAGAGCAAGGTGGGAAGTTCTTGGAGGGAAGGATGCCGGGGGTCTATTTGGAAACAGCCTCTCTACCCCAGGGTAGGGGTAAGGTCTGCGTACACATTACCCTCCCCATACCCCACTAAGTGGGATTATATACTGGGTTGTTGTTGTTGTTGTTGTTGTTGTAGTATCTTCTTATTTTTCAAAAACATGTAATCACTTAAGGATGGAAATGCATAAGGATGTTCTTTCCCAAGGTAGGAAACTACTTATGGTTACTATCAAAAGATAAGCAAACATGTTTGAAACATAAACAACATCATAAGAACTGAAGATATGCTAAAGGACCCCAACTTTTTTAGAAACTAATGCCCCTGAGTACTTCATTGATCAACCCACACAAAATCTACAAAAAAATTGTTTCTTTTATTGTGATCAGTATCCAATAACTATTAGACTTATTTCAACTCCATATGGAATTTCTTTTTGCTGCTTAATGCTATACCGCATTCATGAATCGTTACAGCAAAAACCAAAACTTAAACCAGCCAACGCTTACCATTCACGTGAAAGCCAACCAGCAGACAAAATGATAAATTATGTAGAGCCAGTAAACAAGAATATACTTGATCTAACAATTTTCCTTTTTTAGAACGACCGTGTTGTCCGAGCCAGCTTGTGTGCACCTCGACTATTCAACGGGTGCCTGCTTGTAACTCTGTCCAGAAGGCTTAGGCAGATGGAAAGAAATCACCTGCTGATTTTTGCCTATACTAGAATGTTGAACCTAAGACACCTCATGGTTCTCCTCCCACTTGACTGACCACTAGGCCACACCGTTCGGTGCTTGGTCTAACAATTTCCCTGTATACATTTCTGTGACAAGATGGGCATGCTCTTAAGTTGTGACACATTTCTTTACAATAATGACTAATATTTATGTCGTTTGGCATTCACATGTTTCAAGATTTCGATCAAAATTTAGCATTATCTTCTTCCATAAGAAAATCTCTTTTTACTTTTTGATATAATCTTCTGCCACAAAAATCAAAGATGTAAAACAAACTAACCCCTAGAATCTTTGTGCCAACACAAAGTACATCACATAAAAAGGGATGAAGCAAATATATGGTTAATCTAGAAAAAACAAAGAATTGATTAAACGGAAAAGTCTCTGACTTCAGTGTACCAGATGCCTCATTAACCTTCTTGGCCAGCTACGCTAGCCACAGGAATCCCTCCTGCTTCCCCACCCCACCCCAAACCCACCCCAAACCCAAAATAAAACAACTGCTAACAGACTTAAAATATGAATCATACTCAAGGCATGGGCTTCAAGAATTAATTGCTTACCTGGACCGCAATGAAGGAGTACATTGTGTGATTAAGTTTCCAGTGACCCAGTTCATGTGCAATAACAGCAACTATTTCCTCATCATTCTTGCACTACAGAGCACCAAGAAGTGAAATTAACTCCCAAAATACAAACTAAAAAGAACTAAACAAAACATTTCAAAGGAATTTAAAAGACAGGAAAAATAATAAACAGAGAAGAAGAAATCATTTGTTGGGGAGGTCGATGGCTAAACCACCAGCAAAGTATTTTCACGAATTCTAGCTACACCAATACCACACATAAGAAGTGATGATGTCATATAATTTCATGCAGTAAAGACACCTTTCTAACATCCAATCAGTTCAAAGAAACAGGAGTATCATATTTTAATTGGTTAGAAAGTAAATGAAGAGCATGAAGATATAATGAAAATGGACCTATATAGTCATTCCTCAAGATATTACTCCATCTTTATCTAGCTACAGCTCTCAAATACAGTAAATTAGCCTCTATCTCATTGAGGACATTCAATACTTAAGCAACCAAATGGCAGAAATTGTTTTCAATGAACTAGCAGTCATTAGAATACTGTCCACTCAAAAAGAAACATAGAACTGGTGCAACAATAATGATCACAGTAAACAAGTTTTACCATCTTCAACTTTTACAGTATCAAGGCATAGACTCCTGCCATCACACAGATATTCCCTCCATTTCAGTTTGGTGTCTTAGTTTAACAGGGCACAAAATTTTCCATGTAAAGAAGACTTCTGCAGCTTGTGGTCTTAAACTAGAAGTGTGTAAAACGTGCTCAAAAATACCCTTTGAATGTTGTGGTCTTAAACATGCAATATCATACCCATAAGAGAGTATCATTAAGGGTAAAATGGGAATGCTGGAATTAAAACATTTTTTATCAGGTAAAGTGAAATTTCATTTACTAAGCATCCAGAAGATGCACCTCAGTAAAGAGAAGTCGTTAGCTCTTGTACATTCTTTTGACTCCTATCTAAACTTGAGGAGCTTACAAAACCCATAAAATAAGAGGGGATTATTTACATTACAGTGGTTATACCAAGCAAAAAGATTGAGTAAACATAGATTTTAAAACATGAATTGGAGTTACTTGGAACCAAAAACTTACTAAATGTGACATTCTTTTTGCAACACACTAAAAGGGGAAGTAAAGATACATAAATTGAAATGGAGGGAGTATCTGTTATGGTGACCCTTCTTGGAACAATCTAACAAAGTTATAGTTCTATTCCTAAGCAATAGTAAAATGGTAGAATCTGCATATGAACTCAAAACCCTTACCTTTGTTATTTTACTTTTTGTCAAGATCATGTTAGAACGACCTTTTTACCAACAAAATAGTTTCGAGGAATCATTAAATGTTCACAACTTCATCAACTAATGGCGATTAACAGAAGACCGGGGGGAAAAACAAGACAAGGAACACTTAACAAGGTTTTATAGGCACCACACCTGCTGGATGAGTGTATCATAGAGGACAATGCGCTTGTTCTTGAAGAACCCATACATGTATGCCTAGCAAAATTTTGCAGATACAAGATCAGCCCAAGGAGTAAGAGAGGAGATAAAAGAGAAATAGATAACTAGGTATACGGGAGACAAGAGAGAAATAAGTAATAGGTATAAACATCAGGATAATATTATACCCTCTGTGAACATTACTATTTCACCATCACACACGACATAAATCCAACAAATGACTGAGCAGGGAGATTTCCAATGCAAATTTCATATCCCATTCCACCAGAAGCTACAATATCGCAGATCTAATAAGATCCAATGACTCAGCTTTTTATACGGAGTAAGAATTAGTAGGCTATGACTAGCTGGAACCTGAAGCCATAACGGCTGCTTTAAATCTACAAAACATGCACCAGGGGAGTGTAGACACACTTTTACACACCTTTGTCAGAACCCTATCCAGCAACACATCCGGTAACGTAATGTGGTTATTGTAGAAGGGGATGAGGACCACAAAGCTATCACATAAACGATTATTGTATCCATTGAACTTTATAATGAAACCAAAGTATCAGAAAACTATATTAGGCTCCAACAGCAAATGCAAAACTGAAAGCAAAAAGACTTCAAAAGGCAACAGAGGGGAAAAATTCTTCATACGTATTTTTATTTTCCCAGAAGCACACATGACTTTGCAACCAATTCACACAAAGTTTTATCGATAGTTTCTGCGTAGGACATAGTTGTATTATTCCATTACATTCACCATATATAAATGGAAGAGCAATGAAGACTTAATCAACCATTGTTTATGACTCACGTGCACTATATGGAATTGAACACAATTTTCAAGCTGAAATATAACTAACTAACAACGACTAGACAGATTTGATGTGCAGCCTAGTACTCTTATAGAGAAGATGATAACAACTAAATCCCCTCCAAGCTCTATTACTGTAGCACTAATATTAGAACTTACTCATAGACACTTTCAGATATTTAGAAATCTTCTTGTTTTTTGGTGGGGTGAGAGGATCTGAAATCTTCTCGTTATCAATTACACTCTGAAAGAATATAAATTTATTCTTTTATCCTCAATTGTTGTGTAAAATATTCTTGTCCCACCATCAAAGCCAAACCCTTCAGTAAATAGGCAGATGACATATAAAAAGCAACAGTATCACATGCCCATTTGTCACTCAGCACATGTGCAAATACTCCACCGTCTGATTAAAACCAAGAGCTCCAAGAGGACGTCTCAAACTAAGCCCATAATTAAAAAAACGAAGAGAGACCTCTCCAAGTTAGTTTTACATCCTTAGCTCTTTATCATATTAATTTGTTCAACAAGTGGAACACCTTACTATACCTTTCGCAAACCATATGCAAACAAAACACACACCTCATCTCCAAAATGTATGAGAAGATTTGAAAGGTAATCAATTACAAAAGAAAAATAAAGCAAATAAGATATCGGGGCTATACTGCAAATCTGCTTCATTAAAGCTAAAATACTGAAGCAATTAAGCAAAGCTAAAACTAAAATCAGTATAATAATCACTCACATTGCTATGGCTTGACCTTGTGGACCCATCAACCACAAATAATTTCTTTAGGGGAAACTTGAGTGAGGATGCAAGATTCTCAATCTTCAACCTAAGGTCTCCCTGTGGAAGCTACTCATTGGGGAAAAAAAACTAATCACCACAATGGAGCTGCAGGAAATATGTTTTTGCTTTTCCTCTTCTTGAGGGGAAGAGGGGGTTGATGTACTACTTACCGGAGTAAACTTGTTGAAAAGTGGAGCAATTAGTACAGGGTAGATAGTCATCATAACAAGAGATAAAATCAGCATAAACCCCCACAAGTAAATTGCCAAGTAAGGACCTCCTTTCTGCAAATCGAGAACAGATTTGTGCTGTTAGAGGAATGTACAAGATGATATTTTGCCGCCTCTAAAATGAATGTGCAAGGAGCATCCACAGACCCCAATTAAAACTATGTGATGAAGATCCAAGAAAAAGTTAATGCCAAATGAGATGAACAAGTGAGTGGCTATATCATGCTAAAATCTTGAATAAACATTAAACAAAACCCATGTCCCAGTACCTGTACTATAACAATGATGGCAGCCACAATGGGAGGACCAATCACAATAGCTAAAGCAATTCCTTTTATCATGTCCCTAAAGAATAGCCATACTGTTTGCTGCATCACAAAGACAATTCAAATTCCAAACAGACATGTCAGCCACCAAGGGATGACAGATGCATACTAAAAGAAAGAATTACATTTATTCCATGATACCTTGTTGAAACCATGGCGGGCCTCAATCACAAAGGTTGAATACAATGAAAATGGCAAATCGGTGATCTGTAGAAGTATTTGAAAATTTAGAATTGGTACCAGATTATGAAGATTAGGACAGCTATAACTTTATGAAGCAATCCAGAATACTTGAAGGCGTCCTTGGTCCAGGATATCACCACACTAAACACTAGCAAATTCAAAAGAGGAACTAACAGCAAATTCACCACGAGAAAGTAGTCTTGTACCAAACAGAAGTATTTCACAACAGTTTTCTAACTGAAAACTTAACTTACAAAAAGATGAGTCGAAATCTGAAACACCAGAAACTAAAAACTACCTACTAGACTTGCTGGCCATTGCAAGTGCAAAGCATAAAATAAGATGCCGCGTCAGGCACCAAGGGAATCAGTAACAAATGCACCAAGTTTGACAAAATTCACTCTCTGAGTTCAACAAACAGGTCTACTTATAGAATGAATCCTCGTCCAACACCACAATTAGAGAAGATAAAGATGATTAAATCAGATCTGAAGCTATCTTCAATCTAACAAGAAAAGAAAAAGAAAGACCAGGACTGCATATATGGTTTGGGGTTCATTTAGCCAATATGATCAAGACTACATTGCTAGAACCCAAAAGAGGCTCTACAGAGCATCCTTTAGGACATAAGGAAAGCATTTATGCACAAAAAGATTTACTCATCCCCGAAGAAACAACTATTCACCTAAAACTTTGGCAAGAAATCCTACAACTCATATATAGTTGGAGCAAAATACTTTCCTAAACGAGCAACAGACAAGTTCCCTGACGAGAACTGACACAAAATCGTCAAATAAGAACAAAGGTTATCCCAAAATCAAACTCAGATCACAAATCATCAACCTCGCCAGCTAACATTCACTTGACATAGGATCACACCATCACAGAGGCATTTTTCATCTACATTTCAAAGTTTAAAATTTGTATGCAAGCTGAGCTCATAATGTCCAGCCTTAAGCAACCAAATCAAGTAGAGAGTATGAGAAATTAAGGTCATTTTCACATAAGTGATAACTCCTAGAAGATTGGAAAACCAAAAAGAAAACCTGGGCGTCCGGTGGAAGTCTACCTTTGTAATATCAGGCTGAAAAAGGGGCGGATAGCACTAGAGAGTCCGGAACTTTAAAAGTCCCTTTATAAGGAAAAAGGGTACCCCGGATCACGAAGCATACCGCGTTCACACAAAGGGGTCTAAAAATCATAAAATTAACACAGGACAAGAGGTACTTTGAAGCATTAAAGAAAGATAGAACTTCTGTAACTCAAAAGGAGAGAGTATCTCAGGATTTGTACATTAAATACATTGTAACATAATGCTAAACAGTTTTAATTAATTCACTTTTAAAAAAGACAAACAAAACCCTAGAGAGTGCTGATAAATATATTTTTTAGAAAGAAAAAATATATACAATGGGCAAATATTCAACTCCAGGAAATGTCAACCATTATGAACAAGAAACCAAAGGGATACTCATATGCACCTGTGACCAAACCATAACTCCTGCTAAAAATGAAAGTGTGTGAAATATTTCATTCTCTGCATTGAGACCAAGGTATACCAAAGATTCTCCTGATATCTGCCAGAATATAAAACATAACGTCCATGAGTTGCTAGAGTGGCAAGAGAGGACATTTTAAGAAAAAAGCTGAACCATTCACCTTCCAAAACCAGGGCAATATCCGGAAGTACAAGATGGAAGAGTCCATAAGTATGGTAACGAACTCATGGATAAAATGGAAGTAACTGGGAAAAAAAAGAGATGAAAAAGAATATCAAACAAAATAGAACAATTTGGATGGTATCCCCTGAACAAAAGAAAAAAGTCAAAAGCAAGTAGGAGATAAACCTTTTGTCTAGACAATATGCACGGGACTTCTCAAATTTTTCCTGGCTGATAACTCCCACCAAAGTTTTCGGAAGTGTTGGCAATTTATGAGCAGCATGCTGTCGTACATCAAGGTATGTCTCAAATATGTACATTAATATCATGAATCCTGAAATTCAACAGCAAAATTAGAGCCAAAAGCACAATAAGAAGGGAGGTTAATACAGCACCCTAGAAAAGACCAATAAATAAAATCAAGGAGGGCAGTCCGAGATAAAATCTGAAGCAAACAGCAAGCAAGCCAACTACCAAGAGACACAAGGAAGAAACCAAAATATAAAGATGTAAAAACCATTAACACACAAAACATGTCTCAAAAGTTGAACCAAAGCAGACCTTTTTCATCTCATTGCATCATCATTTAACCAATGCTGTCTACTGGCTGGTTGAGCCATATATCAGACCAAATTAAGGGTGAAAATAAAAGAGGAGACCACCAAATCATACATCAGATGACAACAAAATGCCATAAGATTAACAAAAAGGATATTTTCAGTTTTTTCTTGCCTGTCCCAGTCCACAAACGATACACAAATTGTGGATATTGTGTATGATAGTATGAGTGTATCCCCCACCAACATTAGCAGTCCTTACTAATCAACTGAATGAAGTCAAAAGCTACGTAATCATCGCTTAAGGTATTATGTGAAAAACAGACTGCATTAGCAGTCAATGCTCAAACAGCACGGGAAAAAAACAATTAACTCATGGAGGGAGAGTCAAGGTGTCAGTCAATTTAAGCATATTTCTGCACCTACAGAACTGTTCAACAGTCGACATCCATTGGTTCCACTCGCGAAGAAAGTTGCCAGAACAAATTAAAATACACAGAATGAAAGGAGTTTCTAATGTGATCCTGCAATTAAAGCCCTCCAAATGCCAATAACACACCACTCCTTTTCTAACAGTGTAAAGTAAATGTATAATGGGCATCCAGTTGATGCAGAATAAGTACAAAAAAGGTTCCTACGGAACTTACGTTACCAAAAAAATCCAAAAACTCAATTATACGATATACACTACACAGTTTGCTCCAGCAAAAAAGTTTCACCGGATACTGACTTCAATGAAAGGGTAGGGTAAATTTCTCCTTCAAAGATCTATAGTTCCTTCCCTTCTATCTAGTCCATATAACCAATAATGCACCACTCCTTGAGGTAACAACAATGAGAGAGGTCCTTAACTTAGGCACGGCAGGAGGGAGAGCAAAGGAGGAAAAGTTAGGCATTCAAGCACTTAAAACGAACTTCGCTTATTTGGAAAATCTAAAGGTCCTCCAGTTCTATCATGATTCTTCCAGAAATCCTAAAGGCACACACCAATGGACCTACTAGTCTTATCCTTTTGGTTGATTACAACAACAAGAAAAAGGACCTAACAGTTTGAAGCTTATCAGCACATGACGATGCACATAAAAGTTAGCAGCAGAATAAAAGGTATTAGAGTGAGAAGCTAAAGAACAGTAACCTGTGTAACTTCAAATAGGGTTTAACACATCACAGGAAGCATCTAGCACAAATTTCATCACAGGAAGCATCTAGCACAAATTTTGAAATGAATACAAAACAATAATTTCAGTTAACTCAGTAAAAGCACTGAGGGCCAGCGCAGCAATACATGTTTTTGTTAAAATTTTAAAATTATCATGATCAAGTCATACAAATCCAGAACCAAAAACATGTGTAACAAGCATCTATAGTGCAAGTAGATTTCCCTTTATGCCTTCAAATATTCTATGATTCCTGTCTAACCAAACTGTCCACCAAATGGCAGCAGGGATTGTGTCCAACATGATCTTCTCATTCTTGTTTAGACCTTTTCTGTGCCAACCTAGCATCAGAAGAGGTTGGTGGCATTGTCCAATGCATCCCCAAAACTCTGTTGAAACAAGGCTAAGAAACTTTCAAGGCCTTTTAGAAGTTAGAACTGTCATATAACGACCTCAGAATTAGCAGGTAGGCTCTAGCTAAAATGAATTCTAACTTAGTTTCTTAGCGAACTCTAAAAAAGCACCTAATTTTATTCACTGCCAAATGAAGCAGGACTTCAATGCAATCCGATATGTAGATGTTTGCCTTATTTGATAACTTTGTTGTTCAATCTTCATGTTTCTCCATTTAAATTCATCTTGGGCCAATATTATACAAAATCAAAATAAAATAAAAAGCATAAAAAGAAGTGCAAAAATAAAATAAAAGTACCAAAAAAGAAAAAGGAAACTGTTTTTAAGGCTTGAAAGCATAACCCCGAGCTAGTATACAACCAGATTAACCAACGGACCACAGTGATTCAATACGATGTTAACATCGCATTTAACCTTATATTGACATATAAATCTTTAACCAAACTGAAAAACCTCCCAGCAAAGACCAGACCTAATCGAAGACAGAACAAAGAACACACATACATGCATAGAAACCATCAAGACTTTTACCAATTACAACACTATCTTCTAGAAATAAATTAAGTTCAAGATAACCAAAACCCCAAAATGGCAATTTCTTTCTAAGCAGACAGACAACAGAGATGCTGCAAGAACCTACAATAGAAACTGAACATCTCTACTAAGAAAGACTGAAAGAATCATAACTAATTAATAGTCCCCAAGATTAAAAAAGGTACACACATGCATGCATAGAGAACAACAAGAATTATACAGACTAGATGCTTTCTTCAAAAAATACATTAGTTTCAAAAAAAAACATAAACCCTAAAAGCCTATTTATTTCTCTAAATAGGCAACCAAAAGAGATTTAGAAGTATTCAGTCAAAAACCCAGGTCCTAGACTAATAAAAGCAAGGATCATTTGACCCAAATAATGAATAAAACATCTCAAGACTTTTACAGATTGCGATATTTTGAAATATAGTATTAAGTTAGAGATACCCAAAACCCCTACATGTCTATTTCTTTCTAATAACAGACAGCAGAAAGACCACAAATATTTAATCAAGCTCCAAATTTGTAGACTAAGAAAGCAACAACCATCCTTTAACCGAATACAAGAAAATTACTAGTATTAAGTTCCGGAATCCAATGTTTGAACAGAGATACAAAAAATATTTGATCAAGAGCCTAAATTTTCGAAACATATGGACCCAGAAAGAAGAAGCAATAATGTAAACCACTAAAAATGGAAGCGTGACAACGGGAAAAAAGATTGCATAGATATCAGTAATGACATTCAAAGGCAGTAGAGCCGTTCAGAAAATGTAATATCCAGTAAATACCTGAGGCACTACAACGCGAATAAGTAAAAGGAAGGCGTACCGAGAATTGCTTCCAAGTAAGGAAATGCCATAGCGAACTCAGTGGTTGGTTAAAGACTGCGAACTGAGAGAGAGAGAAAAATGTCTTCTTTTGGTAATTTATAGAGAACGGTTAGTGGGTCGGGTCATAGTATGGAGTTTATGGGTCACCGACATGGTTCTATGGGTCGGATATACCCATACGATTTACACGGGAGAAATTAAAAAATAGGCACATTTACAACTCGTCGTTCAAAAATAATTCAGTTTCAAAAGTGATCGAAATTTAACCATTTTTCATGTAAACATAAATTTGAGCGAAAACACTGTTCAAAACCCGAAAAATACGCTAGTATATTATACTGGAGTTCCAGGATAAGTATGCTTGAACTCCATCATATTATACTCGAGTTCCAGGATAAATATGTTGCAACTCCAGCAAAATATGATGGAGTTCCAGCATAAGTACACTAGAACTCGAGCATAATATACTGGAATTCCAGCAAGTATAACTGTCCAATATAATATACTAGAGTTTGGAGCATCGGTGCTCCAGTCTCCAGTATATTATACTGGAGTCAACAAAGTATACCGGTCCAGCATAATATGTTGGAGTTCATACACAGGTACACCGAACTCCAGTATATTATGCTGGACCACTCTCTGTTACAGCAAAATAGTGGCTATTTTTCATTAACTTCGTAAGCGTTGGCTATTTTTTAATGACCAGTCTTAAAATTGGCTATACCGTGTTATTTTTACGATTTACACCTGACGCTAAGTGCACAAATAGTCATATCTAGTACCCTATTTAAAGGGGTGATGTGCACATATAGCCATTAATAGCACATGTCTTTATTTTTAAGCCATTGCTTTAAATGTTTTTAGTCTTTAGCCACTACTTTAATAAGTTTTTACTTGCCTCGACGAAAATACTCTTCTTTTATAAGCTTATACCTACGCTCCTTATTAACGATCAACAACAACAACACGTAACTACCTTCTGAAGCAGCATCAGCGACTGTGATCGTCCAAAATTGCATAAGTTTCTCTTCTGATTTCAAACTATAGAATTCAACTTTCTCGTCCAAACGACATAACATTATAGTAAGTTATGATTTTGTGCGTTTCTGTTGATTTTTATTTCGTTACTAGGAATTTGATTTTTGTTTGCCTTTCTAGATTAATAACGTTAAGGACATCACGTCCTGTGATTATTCTATAAATATTGAGGATGTAATGTTGAGGATTTTGTGTCCTTAACATCACATATAGTATCCTAATTTTGCAAATTGTATTGAAAAAGCTAAGGACACAATGTCCTTAACGTTTTTGTTGTTGTTCTGAATATTAAGGACAAAATGTCCTGGTTTTGTAAATTGTTTTGAAAAAGTTAAGGAAACTTGTTCTTAACTTAGAGTCTTATGTTCAAAATTTAAGGACACTTCGTCCTTAACTTACAGTTACAAAGTTCAAAAGTTAAGGACACTTGGTCCTGAAATTTGAGTTCCAAGTGCAAAAGTTAAGGACACATGGTCATGAAGTTAGACTAACAAGGTCAAAAGTTAAGGACACTTGGTACTGAAGTTTGAGTTCCAAGTTCAAAAGTTAAGGACACTTGGTCCTGAAGTTAGACTAACAAGGTCAAAAGTTAAGGACATTTGGTCCTTAACTTTGACTTACAAGTTCAAAAGTTAAGGATACTTGGTCGTGAAGTTTGAGTTCCAAGTTCAAAAGTTAAGGATTCATGGTCTTGTACTTCAAGTTTCAAGTTCAAAAGTTAAGGACACTTGGTCTTGAACTTACAGTTCCTGTCCTTAATTTATACAAGGATTGCTCTATACATATGTCCTGAATTTCTCATTCTCTTGACTTGCTGGATGGAAACAATATGTATTATAATTGCTTTTATTGGTAGATGGACTGAAGACTACAAATATCTTGATCATCAAACAAAGCTTGTTCTGGTACCTGAGGCAATTCGATTTGAAGATTTCATTAAACATGTCTTTGAAGCTATTGAATTGGATAGAGACGAGTTTGAAGCAATTATATGATTTGATATCAACTTGGGAACAAACAAGGGAATGATTGTATCCAAAGATTTAGATCTTCACACATGTATAGAGTTACTAAAAATCCATTAACTTTTCAAGGGTTGTCGTTTCAATGTTGATGCTTCGGAAATTTTTTTTGGATCTACAAGCACCTTTGAACATATCAACAGATAAAATCAACATGACAATCAAAATAAATGCCAACGGATAATGGATGTAGATATGGTTGAAGCTGAACAAATAACTGAAGAGGTGTTTCAAATATTTGATTCTATTCAAGTGGAATGACAAAGCATTATAGAGAATGATAACGAACAAGATTTGGGTATTCAAGTCTTGGAAAATGCACCGGTAATAGAAGAAGTTGCTAAAAAAACCTCTACTCAACTAACTAGACGAAGCTCAAATTCGAAACAAAAAGAATCCCTAACTACGATATTAAGAGAAAATGCTTTTGTAACGACCCGACCGGTCGTTTTGAGTTCTAGCACTCCGTTCAACATTCGGAGGCAATGAATAGCTTCATTTCAGGTATTATGGCTTGTACGCGTGGTCGGAATTAAGTTCCAGGAAGTTCAGAGTCGATTTGGAAAGAGAATTCTTATTTTAGAAGCTTAAAGTGAACGAATGAACTAGGATTGGAATTTTGAGTAAACGACCTCGGAATCAGGATCTGAAGGTTCCAGCAGGTTTGTATGATGATTTCGGACTTGGGCGTATGCCCGGTTTGGGGTTCGGATAACCCGGGAGCATTTTGGCGCCAATTGTGGAAGTTAGCACTTTAGAAGAAATTTCATAAGTTTGGCTTGAAGTGTATTACAGTGTTATCGATATCCGTTTGGGATTTTGAGACTGTGAATAGCCCAGTATGGTGATTCTGGAGTTGGGAGCGCGATCGGAAGTGAATTCGAAGGTCTGTAGGTCATTTTGGAGCCATTTGGCTAAAGATAGAAATTTGAAGGTTTTTTATAAGTTTGACCGGAAGTGAACTTTTTGATATCGGCGTCGGAATCCAATTCTGAAAGTTGGAGTAGGTCCGTAATGTTGAATATGACTTGTGCGCAAAATATGAGGTCAATCGGACGTGATTTGATAGGTTTAAACATCGGAAATAGAAGTTTGAAATTTCGAAGTTCATTAAGCTTGAATCGGGGTGTAATTCATGGTTTTAGCGTTGTTTGATATGATTTGAGGCCTCGAGCAAGTCCACAATGTGTTTTGGGATTTGTTGGTAGGTTTGGTTGAGGTCCAAGGGGCCTCGGGTGGATTCCGGGTGGCTAACGGATCAAATTTGGAAGTTGAAGAATAGCTGAAGGATCTGGTTGCTGGTGTTTTCGCTTTTGCGGTTGGGTATGTGACGACCCAAAGGGTCATCACCTGTTTTTCTCATCTATTTTGTGCTTCTGAGGTCTTGAAAACCTCATTTTTCTATCGCCTCGATTTGCGTGTGCAGTCCGGGCGCGTAGCCGGAAAATTTTTGTATTGAAATATGTGAATTCTGTGAAAAATTTGAAGAATTTTGATATTAATATGATTATAGTT
>MU694569.1:25335-45281 GCA_026770625.1 Nicotiana glauca | reverse complement strand
ATAAACCAACTCTCAAACAATTGTAGAAATTTGACACAACTACACCAATTGATAATGCCTGCGAACCAGTTTAGATCGATTAGAATATTTTGAAGCAACTACACTTTAACCACTTCCAATTCCTGTGTTTGAATTAATGAAGAGCAATACCAACACTTATTTCAAGCTGACTCGAACCATCTACTGGTTTACTACTTAATTTTCATTTATCAATGCAAATAGAAGTCATGGATCCCCAAATTCACCTTTCTATCCTCACTATCATTTTTTTGTTTTTCAAAAATCACATTACACAACCACGGAATTAAACTATAACATGGCTAACACATAATCAAAAGTCTCAAACAATCCAAGATTATAACAATACAGAGCAATCTAAATCACACTAAAGAACAATCCTATTTATTCAGTCAAGTGTCTATTGTTCATATAATACAAAATAGTAGCTAACATTAACCACATCTATATCAACAACATCTATTGAATTTAAAATGATCTCAATGGGCACAGATATGATGAAACTTCTTATTTCAGCTTCAATTCAAGAGTACATCGAGGTAGTTGAAGGAATGTACCTGGAAACAGAGCAAAAATTGAGAATAGGAAGTTAGCTAAAGCAGTGATCAAACAGCAACAGCTTGATACTCAAAATAGCCCAGAAAAACAGAATCAATGGCTCAAAGTGTTTAATTCAAACATGACTAATCGATCCACTCGAAATAGCACCACATCAACCACTGATATTTGAAAATGGATACCAATCGAAATAGCTCAGGAAGATTTTGAGCAAAACAGAATTAGGAAATCGACCACAAACACTTGAATACAACCAGATATGCTTGAAATTGCACCAGAATACTTCACAAAAATACAGCAACCAAGATCTGACCCAGAATAACTCAATTGAGACCAAAAACCAAATGAAACCAAACCAGAAGACCTCTGAAGCTAGGGCAATCAGAAACTGAACTAGAAAACTGTAAAATCAATAGCTAAAAGTTGAAATTCACCTAAAATTCTAATGAAATAGTAGTGTTTTGGATTTTGAAAGTTTTCTATTTTTTTTTTGGTTTTATGGATATTTTTCTATTGTTTTTTTTTTTGGTTTTTCTTTTGATGAAAGCTAAAATGTAAAGGAATTTGGATCTGAAATTTGAATTTTTAGATCTGTGAGCTTGAGGAGTATTTGGGGAATTTTTAGAGGTTCCAAACTTGAGTGTGAAGGCAATGGTGATGCCTTTTTATAGGCAAAAAGAGGTGCAAGTCAGATTTTCAGCTTTCCTTTCTAGCCCCTATTTATTTTCAGCTTTGGTCCCTATACTTTCTAACTGATTTTGCAGACTAACACCCTTTTACTGATATTCCAATACGACCCCCCAATCTAGAAGCTCCTAAGGTATTCTAGCCTAAATTCCTTATGTGTATTTCCTATCATACCTTTACCCCTTCCCTGAACTAACCCATGTTTAACTGAAGTCTATCAATTATGACTAATGGATTAGGGTCTGAATTAATGGACCAAAGTAATGAAACAAAGATCAATCAGCAACAAACTAACTAACAAAAATATTAATCCATTAACACTAAGTACTACTCTATTTATCACTAACGATTGCACTAATTATAACTGAATTAATCTTTGAAGAAACTAAAATAATCGAAAATTAGGATCTAATTACTAAAACTTGAATTAAAAATAAACAAACAAACGCATGGACAAGCAAAACACATATGAAATAGAAGAAAAGAAACAGAACACTTATCTAACTAATTCTAAGATTTTCCGGTGGTTTTTGAGAAGCCACAATGATGAAAACATCATGAGGAAGAGGAAGGAATCGCACACTACCAATTTGAAACAATTCTGAGCACCTAGGGTTTTGGCCGGAGGAACTTCAACTTGATATTCGACCGATTACAGCCACATTCGAGGCAAACGGTTATGGGGGTTGTGTAGAGGAGGCTCAGGTATTGACACGGTGTTAATTTTGGGTTATTTTGGGTAGGTCTCGTCGTGGCCGGAGATACTTTGATCCAACATTTGACGACATTGGGAGTGATTTGAAGGAAACCAATTGCAGATTCAGAAAGAGGGGATGGAGAGGAACAAAGGGTGTTAATCTTGTGTTGATTGGAGAAAGTATTGTTCACCGGCGGCGGCTCCGCCGGCGGAGTAACGGGGTGATACGAGGAAGACAGAGGCTGGTCGTCTAGGTTAAGAGTGGATTCAGACACTTTTATGAGAAATGGGGAAAGAGATATGGGCCGTTGGATCAGAAAATTTTAATGGCTCTAATAGAAGGGAGTAAAACGGTGTCGTTTTTGAGTGAGTTGGGGCTGGACCGGGTCAAATCTCTTTGGGCTCAAATTGGTTCGGATTTTGGGCTGAGGAAATCAATTACAAATGGCCCAAATCGAATCCCTTTTGTTTCTTCTCTTTTTTTTCCAATTGTTTTCTTTTTTCTCTTTTTCCTTATTGTATTTTAATTACTTAATATTTTTGTATATTGCTTATCACTTTTTTTTATGAATTTTTGATTTTATAGAAATACTAAAAGAAGACTTTCAAACAAATTAACACTAAAGATTAGATTTTCTAACTAATTCCTAAAAATGCAAACTAATACGAATTTAAACTAAAAATGCAAAAAGTACCCTTTTTGTTATTTTCTTCCTATGTAAACGATTTTAACCTACTAATTAACTCTAAAAATATGGAATTAAATCCTACACAAACGCCACATATATTTTTTTTGTATTTTTCATATGAATTAACATGCACAAATAAAATGCAACCGATTAACACAAAATTCACAAAAATTATAAAATAAGGAAAAATCTTTTTTGTTGGAATTTTTTGGGAATAATTCATATATAGGGCAAAAATCACGTGCTCACACCTTGTATCATCGGGAAGTTGGTGAAGATACCTTTCTTGGTGAAAAATTCTCTGATCCTCTCTAAAAAGTTTCTGACGCTTGATTAAAGACACACCTCGCCGCATTCAATGCCCCAACATGTGTCGTCCCACAATTTAGCAATACTTTTGTCGGTTCTCAAGGTAATCATGACCACAATTTTAGCTGCCTATTCTTTTACTTATACGCTTCCCCCTTATTCTTTTACACTTTATAGCTTTCCAAAGCTCTCTCAATTTTCTTTACTCACTCTCTCTTGCTTTCAACTTTATTTAACCTTCTTCTTCTTCTTCTTCAGAGAAACTCTTACTTCCTTCTGCTAACTATGGCCTCCTCTTCCAAGAACTCTAGCTCTTTAAAAAAAATACGATGATGTTGCTCCTCCTACAGTAAGCACCATTATCCCTAGAAAGCTTAGTACAACCAAGGACTTTGAAGAGTAGTTTTTTTATGCTAACTCCCACACATGGGTTGTTGGTATATACCCTTATTCTATCCGTCCTTCTAGCATACCTGCTGTGAAGGAAGACCGTGGTTGCCATGATTTGAACATTGTCACTCCCGATCTAGCGGAGTGGGTAAGCTTCTGCAAGAAGGATTTTATGTACATTTACATGTATCCATTCACTTTGGGCCCGTTCTCATTGAGTGGGGCTTGACTCCATATAATCTTGAAGTTTTGCTTCTGCTATCAAGTCTGCTTGGCATAGGTTTGTCTTCGGCAGTTATGCCAGGAGATAGGGGAGTAGCTCTCCCTGGTTCGATTGATGAACCTTTATTTGCCTGAGATTTTCTGTGGGGGAATGATAAACTTTAGCAAACGTGGTCACCATGTTTTACTCACCAGTATGGATGACGCTAATGAACGTGGATGGATGGATTCCACCAAGGATTTTATCTCGGACACAACTCCATCCTCTTCTGAATCATGGAATTGTAGACGTAAGTTCAACGCCTATCTTTTCTCCGATTAATGATCGCTTAATGCTATTACTGATCCTTCTATTTTCATATTTTAGAAACTCGGTGGACACCACCAAAGGTTGAAGTCTTGGACCAATGGGTCGAGAAGATTTTGGATGTCAGCATGCTTGAGAACCACTGGTGGAAAGAACTGGCCCTTAAGTACAGTGGAAGGCCATAAAACATGGCAAGTTAATTCTTGAACTTATCTTGCTTTTATCTCACATATAACAAAACTGGCTAATTTTTTTTCTTGTTGAATTTAGGTCTTCTACAGGGTTCTGTTACCGTCCCCGAGGAGGACGTTTTGGCTGATACCGCAGATGTGACGAGGTTGCTTCAAGAAGCCTTCACCCAAACGGGTGTCGTTGGACCTACTTTCGGTGCAGGTGCTTCCTCTCGGAGTCCCCCATCGGAGAACAAGCAACAACAAAGACGACGTTCCTCTATGGCCGACGAAAAAAAATAAAAAGATTAAGAGAGTCACACCCAAGCCGACTGCAAATGTCGTGGTGATCGATGATGATGGGGGAGCCATTGATGAATAGGCCTCTTTACATAGATGACGATGACCTTCATCAGCTCAATAGAATGCTCAATCTGTTGAGCTAGTTACACCAACCGAGTATGAAGTCCAGGCATGATAGAGAGAGTCTGATATAGTGGAAGATGCCAACTCTCGCTTCCAGGTCCCAATCGATGCTCCTGGTACCGTGAGGCTGGGTACCTAGATTCCTTATCTTCGGTTGAGGAGCAACTAATAACTAGCACTACTTTTGTCACATCTGCTTCTTGACCCACAACGTCATTAGTTTCATCTCCTTTTTCGCGAATCATGCCTTCTCCACCAGTAAATGCTACATCATCTCTATTGGCCACAAACACCTGAGAGGAGGATGTCCCTCCTCCCAATTCCCTCCTCCCAAGTCCATGGACTTTGGGGCATAACTATTCGCCGCCTCCAAAGATCTTTAGAGAAGGATGAAAGTTTCCCTCTCAGTATCTACCGGGTACCATCTGCTATCCCGGCCGGTGGAGTTAGCTAATTATCTGAAGCCTCTGGCTTCAGAGAAAGATAAGAATAAAATACATTCTCTCTCTCAAGGGAATGTATGATAAACAATTCCATGTACAACTCAAAAATGATACCATGTGTTTATTCTTCCTGTTGTTTCTTCTAGCTGTGGTATGATAGGATTTATGATTTGAACTTTTTCTTTTGCAAGCCAACTTTCTTGCTTTCGAGGGCCTTCAAAAGTTGATCCTTGACAAAGAGAAACTAACATCCGAGTGGGATCAATTATTGGCCGAGCGGGTTCAAATTGTTGCACGCCTCCCTGCACTAGAAGCACAAGCTGCAAAGGCTATTGAGTTGGAATCTCAACTGCAGCAATGCGAGAAAGAGGTGGAGACCCTCAACCAAGAGGCCTTCCTATTAAGGGTACAATTTCAAGAGGGAAAGGCAATGTGGACCGATGTCTAAAATGTCATTCTTGCTGCTGCCGATAGCGAGGCTACCTCTACTGAAAGAATAAATAATGTGTAGTCATCCTTGAAATCCAAAGATGAAGAGGCGTCTACTGCTGAGGATAAGCATGCTTGGATGGAAGAGAGGTATAGGAATGTCATGGAGCATAATAAAGTTCATAACTCCACTATCTGTGACCATGACGTCAGCCTTTAGGCAGTTAAATCTGAGCGGAATAACCTTTTGACCGAGATTGAGCATCTTAAGGAAGAGATTCAGTGCCGAGCGGATTCCCTCATTATTGAAAAAACATATTCTATGTATAGCATAAGGAGAAAAATCTTGGAAGAGGACAAAGTGGGCGTTATTGACTTTGATTCTGAGATTGCCAAGGCCCATGAGCTGTAGTCAACTGCACGAAGGGGTATCCCGGACCAAATTCATGCGACTGACTCTTTTGGTTTCAGTTCTGAATTCTCGGGAACTGAGGAGGAACTTGAAGGGGATGATGGTGAAGGTTAAGATCTTGACCCGGCGGCTGATCCACCTTGTTCTCCTGGGGACGGATATATTATTCTTCCCCCGAGTTCTAGGGATGCAATAGTTTACATTTTTGCTTTCTTTTCCTTTTGTTTTTTACTTCATACTTTTGTACTTGTGCTGCTTGGCACGTCTATTATATAAAAGGTTTTTGTTTAAGTATTATGTAAATATTTTTCTTTGCGTAGAGTTATGCAAGGTTTGAGGTGCATTTGGGTCCCGGGCATGAATTCTTCCGGAACTAACCTTTTAGTATGAGGGTTTCATAAGAGAGGGACCTCTTATATTTACGGTGCTCTTGAAGAGGACGTCTCTTATTCATTATGACTAGCATTTAAAGTACTTGTGTTTACCATGAAAATGGTAATGACATTTAAATTTAATTATGGGATTCTAAAAATATGTGATCTATTTTATACTAGTTGTTAGGCAGTTGATTCTATGTGAAAGACTTAAAAACAAGATAAGAGTTTAGAACAAGGTGATCTAAAAACTGATAGGTTAGCAATCGGGGCCTCGAGCTTGTCGATTCAGGGACTCAAGGTCGATTTTGATGCTCGGCTGGGAGCTATCGAGGGCGATTGATGTATGACTAACAGTTATGATAAAATTAATGATGGCTCTTTATAGCCAATAATGTGAAACAAATGACGAAAAATGAATTAAGATAATAAATGGAAGAAATAATATCAAGAGAATGTGTTAGAGAGTAGAGAGAATGTTCTTGTATATTTAGTATGGAGCAACAAATGTTTACAAAGTGACAAATATCCCCTTTATATATGAGGGAAGATCCCAATATAGTACAAAAGACATTAATTACAAAGATATGGAGATGGTACAGCTAGTCAATTGCTATGATGCGAGCTTAGCCTAGTCTGACAGGCTTTGTCGGTTCTAGCTACGTGCCTTGGGAACTCCACACTTTCCCCCGTAACCGTCGATCTCTTACTGCCCCGAGGTTGAGCGTCGATGGTTATCGAAGGATGAAACCAAACCGTGATCTCGAGCCTTCGAGACGTCATAATGATGGAAAATTGGACCCTTTTAACGTATACAGATAGCCCTCACGTTCTTAGAGTAGAATACTCCCTCCGTTTCATATTGTTTGAGGTAGTTTGACTCGGCACGAAATTTAACAAAAAAGAAGAAGACTTTTAAAAATTATGGTCTTAAAAGCTTAAGGGATAAAAGGTTTGTGGGTCCATGCCATGTGTGGCTATAAAAACTACTCATTAAGGGAAAAAAAGGGTAAACTGAAGAGTTTAAAGTTGAATTATTTCCAAACTTAGAAATGTGTCATTTTGTTTTGGAAAAGACTAAAAAGGAAAGTACCTCATTTAATATGAAATGGAGGGAGTAATAAGAAATGTCCTTAATAACCATCTTTCTGATTCCTGCGATAATGCTATACTGATGATGTCACACTCATGACATAGGCTTTTGTGGCAATCGAGGCGTCTTGCTGACCCATATTTTCAATGCCTTTCAATGCATTGCCGATTCTCGTCCTCTTAAGTGATAGTATCGCTGCCGATTTAGTTCCAAAAATGCATTAGTTGTGCCTGTTGATTCGTCTTTCAAGGACATTGATGGCGTCGTCAGTTGTGCTGCCGCTCTTCCTATAAATGGGAGCCTCCTATAACCAACCTTTTATTCAGGTGTCTTCCCATATCTATCCATCCTTGTCTTCTCACCATCCTCATCCATTATCATCCACCATGTTTGAGGCCCATGGCCTCAAGGTTATATGTCATCATTCCTATCAGCCACGCTATGACCTATCTCCTTTAATTTCTCTTGTCGAGCTAGATTACACCAGCTTGTCATTGTCGTTTGTTGTTGCTGTTGTCGTCGTCATTTGGCTTGGGATGATGAGGTAGGGGGTCGATTTTTCCCAGCTCGGGGAAATGTTTGGATTCTACACCGCTACTAAGGGGGTGTTCGGACTCTACACCGCTGCTCACCTCCCCCGATTACCCGGTGCGACACCTCACTCCTTCTACTTTCTATGGGGTGAGGTGGTAATATCTACTAACTATTGCATCCCGCACCGATTTAACATCTCAAGAAGTGGCTTCGCAATAGTAGTACTGGAGAAATCCATACTAGCTAGATTTTTCACCCTGCCACTTCTTCATTCCTTTATGCATTTTCTGTGTCATTTTGCTCTCCTTTACCACTTTCCTCTTCTTCATCTTCTCCCTTGAAGATACTGTTTGGAAGACCGTTACAAGACTCTCGAGGAGATGGCGCCCGAAGGTACTGCTATCGAGGATGCTCCCTTGAGAATAGGCTAGGCTCTAGGCTTCTACTATATGTGTACGTTTTGCTTCTTTGTTTGTATGTAAGGACCCCTCGTGGGATTTTGGAATCATAAGTAAGGACCCCGTGTGGGCTTTTGTAATCAAGGGTCTACGAATATAAATATGTTTTTCTTCAATTTTGTCTTTGATGTATGCCATATTTCCCTTTATCTAAGTTGTGAAGAGCCTGAGTGTACGACCCTACTGATTGGTGCAAGTTCTGAGCCCGGGTGTGAGTTTTTCCTCTGACTCTTGATTGATTAACATGGCTCCCCACAGAACCCTTTTCCGCTCCTTGGATCAAGCCCGAATTGGACTGGTAAACTCGGTTCGTCGGGAACCTAAACCTTTAAACCAAGATTTAGCCTTTAGACCCTGCGATAATCTTCGAGAGGGGATTTTCTCAAAGGACCGAGGATAGAAACTGCCTTTAGGCTTTCGATAGAAGTCCCCGAGTAAGGGTTCGCTCAAACTCGAGCCCCTAGAAACTTGCTTTGAACTTAGCGTAGGTAGCCTTAAGGCATTGTAGATAGATCCCGGATGAGGGTTTACCCGGATCTAGATGGTAACCCGGGGCCAATCCCATATGGGCAGAGTTTAAGTGCTTATTTCCAGCTTGAGAGGAGCCCTCGAGATCGGGTACCATTTCGAGTCTTGTTATGATGTCAATGGCTTCGTGGAGCCTAACTTCTTTTGATAGAGGTCCTCGAGGTCGGATAGCACCTCGGGACTCGCAATGATTCCAATGGTTTCTTAGAGCCTAACTTCTTTTGATGGAGGTCCTCGAGGTTGGGTACCACCTCAGGACTCGTAATGATGCTAATGGCTTCTTGGAGCCTAACTTCTTTTTGATAAAGGTCCTCGAGGTCGGGTACCACCTCGGGACTTGCAATGATGCCAATGGCTTCTTGGAGCCTAACTTCTTTTTGATGGAGGTCCTCGAGGTCGGGTACCACCTCGGGACTCGCAATGATGCCAATGGCTTCTTGGATCCTGACTTCTTTTTGATAGAGGTCCTTGAGGTCGGGTACCACCTCAGGATTCGCAATGAGGCTAATGGCTTCTTGGAACCTAACTTCTTTTTAATGGATGTCTGTGAGGTCGGGTACCACCACAGGACTCGCAATGGTACGCAAATTTTTCATCCCAAAACATCACATGGCATCGTCTAATGTACGATGCGACTGCAAAGCAACCAAGGAGATCCTGCCGGCATATCTTCCCAAAATGATATCGGTCAGTATTTTTAATCGGCCACTGAGGCAGGCAGATCGTCACCGCTTTTTCCATATATAGGGTTGTTTCTAATTATTTGGAGACTCTACCATTCTAAGTAGTTACCCTTTTTTTTGCGTTAGCCCCTTCATTATTTCAGTATTAATGCTCTTGCCCAAATTCCTACTCCAATTCTCTAATTTTGCCACTGTTATGGCTACTGTGTTTGGATCCGTTCGGTAGCGAGGAGAGAGTTTCACCTCCGGTTCTCACTTTGTCGACAAAGCATCGCTGATGCCAGGCTGGGCTGAATTGGGGTAATTTGCTTCGAGAGGGGGCTTCACATCGGAGAAGTACCCCGAGGTTCAGGATCAACAGGAGTATACCTTAAAGTTTACTTCTTCGATAGGAGATAAACACCTTGGGTTAGTGAGAAAACACTGCGGATGGGGGAAAAAGTAGTGTTACAGATACCTTCCCTCGATGAAGGCATCACGGACTATGCCGATTGGTTTTTAAATATGTACACGTATCCTTTCATACTAGGCCCCCTTGATAGGGTTGTGCTCGACTTCTGTCCAAAGTATGGGGTTACCTTGGCGCAGATTCACCCTTGATTTTGGCTAATAGTGTTGATGATAAGATTTTTTATGGAGAATGCAGGACTTGAACTTGCACTCAGTCATCTTATCAGGCTGTACCGTCCTTTTCACCATCGAGATCTATTAATGCAGGTTGTCCACGCCCTTCGTTGTTGATGAAAGAAAGACGAAGATCGAGAGTGGATGAGTCGATTCATCCGAGTGCAGACAGTTGATATTATCCCCGTAAAGTTTATGCTATTCCCTGAGGAATGGAATTATACACGTAAGTGGTATATTCGTGCCTTATTAGTTTTGTTTATGGCGAAGGCTGGCTTCGCAAATGCGCCTTCTTTTCTTTTTCTGCAGTGATTTTGTGGAAGCCGGGCGACGTTCCTGATCTGCCGAATTGGGTTTGAAAGTTGGCGACCCACTCGACTTGTGATGAGCGTAAGTGGTGAGCTTAGTCCGGGGCCAGATGGTAAGAAAAAGATCATGGTACGTGCTGTGCGATTTGTTCCTTTCCCTTTTTTTATTTGGAAAGGAAATTTCCCTTTCTACGTATTAATCCTACTGTTGTAGGCATTGGAGAGCCTTCCGAGGTGAGTCTGTTGCTAGCTTTCGGGCTAAAGAATGATAACAATAAGCAATAGATGCCTTTGTAAGGCGACGACGCTCAAATCAAGGCGACACTGGGTCAGGGCCCCGGAGTGAAAGTATTGTCTGAGCCTGCTGCATCTGTGATTCCTGGTTTTAGAAAGGTGGTTTCCTCGTTATTGTTGTCTACTTTTTCTGTCAGAAGAACTTTGAGGGATACTCTAAACCTGGGGTCGCATGCACCGAGCGATCGTGCCTCGACCAGAGTTGACTCTTTCTGAGCTGAGGGAGCTAGGTTAGCAGATCTGCACTCGGCCTTCGAGAAAGCCCAACGGCTTCACTCTGTGGTGAGTTTTGGCACATGCCTTTTGGGTTTAGCGCCTTCCCTTCCTTATTGAGTTTTCTTTTGTAGACCTTAGAAAAGCTTAAGTCCGAGCTGCTTCACTGTGAGGCCAGGCTGCGAAAAGTTCTGGATGAGGAGAGATCCCTTAGGCTCCTTTTCAACGAAAAGAAAGTCGAGTTGGCACACTTACGGCATAAGGCGAGTCGGAGCTTGAATTATGAGAGCTACTTCAAGGAGCAAGTAGGTTTTTTGTTCCGAGTGAGTGTGTTCCTCCTTCTTGATCCTGAGGCTAATGTTTTGTTTATCTCAATTTCAGAAAAATACAGAGGACCTAGAGCACCTTTGGGATGAAGCTGGCCGATCCAAGCGTGAGCATGATGAGCTAAATGCTCAGGCGGAGGTTCAGGTTTCAGAGGGGAATGGTGCTCTAGATAAAGCTTCCACCTTTGAGGCTCAACTTTGGTTAGCTCATGACAATGCCTTAGTTCAAATAGATATGATTACGAAGCTTGAATATGAGTTTTTGAAGGTCAAGGCTGAGGTCGTTAATGCCCGGGTTGAAGCTGTAATGAGCCGAACTAAGGATGAACAGAAGGTGGCGGTCTATTTGAAGGACGCTATCGATACTCAATTTGAGCTGAGAAGGGACCTCGATCGCAAAGATAGGATCAAAGAATATGCTCGTTATAAGTCACGGAGAAAAATTCTCGAAGAGATCTGTCTAGGGGATTTGTCCTCTCGAAAGAGTTGGTGCAATCGAGGGCGAACGAGCATGATGCTCGGTTATTTCTGTACGACACCAAAATAAGTTAAGATGAGGACGATGGGCCATAGCCCCCAAGGGGGACATTGATTTTACTTTCTGATTCTATATATATCATTTTCAAAGCACGTTTGTAGATAGAGCTTATGTTTTTTTGTATATGTGTACAAAAGAAAACCTTGCGACTTTATTTATTCAGTATCTTTTTTTTTGTTTTGAATTTAGCCAGATGAACTAGTCTTTGAGTTAGAAGGAATCATTAGATTTATAGTATGATCTTAAGGCTCATCGGGCTGGACCATAGGCTCTTATGCGCTTGGCCGATGCGAGCCTTTAGTATAATCCGGTATTTGAGCTCTTATGCTTTTGCTTTAGGCATGTTTTGATCAACTATTTTGGGTTTAATATCTGAGTCGGGTATCGACTCAAGATCATTTGACCCTCAAGATGTTGAATTTTTAGGCAGGCGACAATGGCTCTTACACTTTTGGTCGATTCAACCTTTTAGTGTAAGATGGCATTTGAGCTATTACGCTTTTGCTCTTAGGCATACTTAGTTAACTATTTTGGGTTCAATCTCCGAATTGGGTTTTGACTCGAGCTTATTTGACCCTCAAGTCTTATAATTTCAAGCCGACCCTTAGGTTATTATGCGTTTGGTCGGTATGACATTTTGTGTGGGCTGGTGATAGTGGATCTTACGCCATGCGACCTTTTATGTGGGCTGGCAATAGAGGCACTTATGCATTGGGTCGATGCGACCTTTTATAGGTTTTATTTTTCCCTCGTTAAGGACTTTTTGAAATAATGTTTGCCTGACTCTTCGACGGTTCAATAAAAAACCTCGATTGTGAGTCGTTATATAGCAATGATCGAGCACCTCGGGAGGTTTGGCTCAGAGGCTGATTATCTCGAAGCCTATAATTTGGAGCTGACATGGTCAAATATTTTTTGTCCGTGTTGAGGGTAGCCTGTTTAACCGGTTCTTTTCGAAGTAGATTAGAAGTAATTAAAGGCCTGTGATTTTGTAGAAATGGTCGGGCATCCCCAAGTCGCGTTAGTTTGGTTTGTACAACCTTGTGACCATAATCATTTGTGCTTGGCCGGAGCCATTTTTAATCCCGAGTAAAGTAGTTTCGGCGTCTACATCGAGGGTATGCCTTTTAGGGATCTTACAAGTTTGATATATAGCCTTAACTTTGAGATCGGGTTTATGCCTTTGGTGGGGTCTTAAAATTTTTACATGCCTTTGAGGTCTTATAGTTTTTACATGCCTTTGAGGTCTTACAGTTTTTAGATACAAGTATGGTTCATGCCTTGCTCGAGGTCTTACAGATATTGTTATTGCCTTGTGTAGGTCTTACGAGACTGAGTCTGCCCGCTTGGGGTCTTATGGCCTCGAGTTTTTAATGAATGGTGATTGGCGACAGTCCCAGAGTAATCGAGGGTATCTTGGCTCAGGAGCCATTACTCGTAAACTTGGTATTGCCTCATTGAGGGCTTACGATTTCGGAGATTCCGACCCTGAGGTCGTGCAATTTTTGAGATTTTGACGCCAGACACCGAGTGTTCGAGATACTTTCGGCATTGGAGACATTTTGTGATTTTGATGTTGTCTCTTTGAGGGCTTATGAGTTTGGAGTTCCAACTCGGGGGTCGTTCAGGTGTTGGATTGTTGACGCCAGTCCCCGAGTGTTCAGGACGTCTTTGACAGAGGAGTCATTTTTGCAAAAATTCCGGAATTATTTTGAAGCGTGAAATGCTTTGATGAAAAGTATTCTTCGATTAATTGGTACAAGTATAAATAGTTTCCCTGTTAGGGGCCCGACTATCCTATGCGGACACGATTCGTTCGACTGTTTGGCCCGGTACATCATTTCCCTCTTGGGATTCCATTCAACATTTCTTTGCTTTTCCAAGTGGATGGCCTTCCGGGGGGATGCCAACCAGTATTCGAGGTTGGTTGCAAAAGAATCCTTGAATAGTCATTGAGTCTTCCTTATGTAGAATGTGGATGTTACCTCATTAAAAACCTTGCCGGTAAAACCCTTCTTGGGATAAAACCCGGTCAAAGGAAAAAAGTGCAATGGATGCTTTAAAACCTTAAGGTCTTCGAGCTGGATCAGTGTTTCGACTGCCTCGGTTGGGTGCCTGCATAAAGGTTAGTGTGAATTATAAAATGAAAAAGGGAGGAGGTTATACCTTAGTTATAATGTGCCGACAATGTTTCGAGCCCCGATGTGGTCCCGTCGCTTGTGATGAGGATGCGGTACAGTCCTTTGCTTTGTATAATCGGGCTTAACTGAAGATGTAGTTTGCTATTGCTATTTTACTATTTGGTTTCCTTTTGGCTCCTTTGCGGGTGGAGATACTGGTGTCAGTGCCACATCATGCACCACAAATATTTCTCTTGCCGTATCTGCTCCCCGTAGTCGGTTTTAATCCCATCCCTTGTAGGTAATTTCATCATTTGATGGAGGGTTGATGGTAATGCTCTCATGCAGTGTATCCACGGCCTTCAGAACAACGCATTGTACCTTATGTCTCCTTCGCTGACATGTAATTTGACATTTTGGGTTATGCCTACCAGGTTGACTGGGAGGGTGATTTCTCCTTTCGTTGTTTCACTTGCCATGTTGAATCCGATGAGGACTCAAGTGGCGGGCACGTTTTGGTCAAGAAGTCCGAGTTGCTTTATTACCCTCGACCTGATAATGTTGGCCAAGCTACCTGGATCTACAAGTACACGTTTAATTTGAAATGTATTAACAAGGAAAAAGATTACTAGTGCATTATTGCGAGCTGAGACAAGGTCTCAATGTCCTCGTTGCTGAACGTGAGAGCATCCTCGAGTATGTAACCTTGGGTTTGCTTTTCTCTGGTGACATATATTTTTGTCCTTCTCATCACGGGTTCCTGTGGGGCATCGATGCCTCCCAAGATCATGTGATGACATGTTGTGGCTCATTCGTTTCGTTCTTCTTGGCCGCCTCTCTTTCTCGAAAATAATTTTTGGCCTGGTCACTTTGGAATTCTCGATGACCTTTATTGAGTAGTCTGGCTACTTCTTCTCGGAGCTAGTGGCAATCCTCGTTCCTATGGTCGTGCGTGTTATGAAATTCACACACTAAGTTATGATTCCTTTGTGAAGGATCTGATTGTACAGGCCTGGGGAACACGATGTTTGATACATCAACGTTGAAGTTGTATTCCGATAAGTGAGGTGCCTCTATTGGTGCTGCGTACCTATCAAATTCGGATCTATTTATGAGTCTCCGAGGATTTTGTCCTCGGTCCATCCTTCGATCATTACGGGGTTTGTTGCACCTCGGGGACGGTTTTTTTTCTTTAATGTATGGTTGGTATATTTCCTTATTTGTCTTCGGCTCTTTTGCAGGGAGCCTTTTGGGATATACCGAGATCGAGGTGGCTCCTAGTTGGTCGTCCTCGACCCTGATGTTTGATTGATATCGGTTGTGAATATCCGAATAGGTCACAGCAGAATATTTAACTAGGTTCTGCTTCAGCTGCTTCAAAGCCATCGAGCTTCGTTCATTCAGACCTTGAGTAAAGGCCTGCACTGCCCAGTCATCGGAGACTGGTGGCAGTTCCATCTGAAAGCGAGACACGAATTCTTGCAGCATCTCGTTCTCCCTTTGCTTGATTTTGAAGATGTCAGATTTCTTTGTGGCCACCATGATGACCCCCGCATGTGCCTTTATGAAGGAATATGCCAGCATGGCAAATGAGTCTATAGAGTTTGGGGCCTGGTTGTGATACCACATCATTGCCCTTTTAAAAAGTGTTTGACCGAATTTCTTCAACAGGATAGACTCGATCGTTGTGCCCCCGGAATTTGGTCGACCCTAGAGTTGTTGGTCTCGATCGTTGGCTTCTATCATTTTCTTGCCCGATTCGATCCTTCTTATGAGATCCTCGAGCATCTTTACAATGGCGGGACTGCCGACCCATTATTGCTCGACCTCTCTGGTACCTTCTAGGCCGGGGAGCCATCCCCGGTGCTACCGTGCTGAGAGTTTTCTAGTGACTTTGCAGCTGAGCAATAGCCAGCTATTGTGCCTGTAATATTTCAAAAATAACATGAAGGCTAACCTCCCGTTCTTCCCTAGTCGAGGTTTTATGAGATTCTTGTTGGTCTCCTTGGTGCACACTCCTGTTAGTATGAGAGCTTATATTGACATGTCGGGTGTCGCATGAGAGTGCTCCGCTGGAATTGGTCCTGGTGCATTCTGAAGGTTTCCTGGTGGCATACCAACACCTGGAACAACCACACCATTCTCTCTGTGGTTTTCGAGATTGTTATTTACCGAGTCAGATATTTTGACTTGAAATCAAAGATCTTGGACAAGAAAAAGCGTAAAAGGTAACTTGCATTGTGTAGTAAAACCAACAAGAAAATAATCACTATTATTTTTAGCCCCACGGTTTTCGCCAAACTGTTTACCGTAAAAATGGTAATAACAATTAAATTTAATTATGAGATTATAAAAATATGTGATCTATTTTTATGCTAGTTATTAGGCAGTTGATGCTATGTGAAAGACTAAAAAACGAGATAAGAGTTTAGAACAAGGTGATAACCAAACCGATAGGTTAGAAAATTGGGGCATCAGGGTCGATTATGATGCTCGGGTGATTGCTATCGAGGGAAATTGATGTACGACTAACAGTTATAATAAAATCAATAATGGCTCTTTATAGCCAATAGTGTGCAATAAATGAAGAATAATAAATGAAGACAATAAATGGAAGCAATAATATTAAGAGAATGTGTTAGAGAGTAGAGAAAATGTTCTTGTATATTTATTATAGAGCAACATATGTATACAAAGTGACAAGGATCCCCTTTATATATGAGGAGGGATCCTAATATAGTACACAAGGCGTTAATTACAAAGATATGGAGATGGTACAGCTAGTCAAATGCTATGATACGAGCTTAGCCTAGCCTGACAGGCTTTGTTAGTTTTAGCTACGTGCCTTGGGAACTCCGTACTTTCCCCTATAACCGTCAACCTCTTACTGCCTCGAGGTCGAGCGTTGATGGTTCCCGAGGGATGAAACCCAACCGTGATCTCGAGCCTTCGAGATGTGCCCTACGAGGCATCGTAATGATGGAAAATTGGACCCTCCGATTTTATCGTATACAGCTTGATTAAATTTAAAATGATAAAATTAATTTATCATTCGAAAAATAAACAAGATTAAAATAAAAGGAATCTATATTATTCCTTCCATTTCCAAAAGTACATAAGCATTCGTTGTGCTGAAAAAGTAATTTGCCATTACTTGTGGCTAATTTTTATAACATGTTTCTACGGGCTGGCCGCGCAGTCCCTGGTCCCGATAATACAACTTTGTTCCCGAATGTTGTAGTCTCGGTTTATGTAGCAGTCATATTGCCGTATTCTCATGTCATTCCACCTAGTGTTCGAATGAAGAATGCAAATTTGAACACTCGAAGGCTCGCTTCGTTGAGGATCCCACTAGAGAATGGTTGGATTTTGGTCCGATAGCAAGCTTCATTTTCTATTGGAAACCTTGTTATAGATCCAAAGACCTAAACCCCTAGTGACTTGCACTCGTTATAGTCGGGTAACCTTTGGCCCAATAGCCAGCTTTATTTTGTGATAGGAACTTTGCTATCAAGCAAACGACTATCTAACCATCCCGTAGTGTCTCATTGCTTCCATGCCTTGTCATTTAAAGGTCTTGTTTATGCTGACGATGCTTTCACCGTAGTGTGCTTTTCATTGCTACCTTGTTAAAAACCTTGCCAGAAAAACCCAATTGGGACAAAAACTGGACGAAGAAAAAAAAATGCAGCACATACTTTCAGTATAGGTGGTGCTCATCAGCAATAATTTCTTTTGAGGTGTGACACATTTCAGTTGCTCAGAAATTTTACTCCGTCTTGATTTTTCAATTTGTATGATCCTTTCCCTGTGACAGTTGAAACCCAGTAGGGGCCTTCCCATGTTAGACCCAACTTTTATGCATTGAACTCTCAGGTATTTTGAGTCACATTCCTTAAAACCTAGTCTCCCTATTTGAAAAAACGTAGATTGACTATTCGGTTTTAATATCTTTTCATTCTTTATTTTTGAGCCGCCATCCTTATATGTGCCAATTCTCTGCGTTCGTTGAGAAACTCCAATCTAACCAGTACTGCTTCATTGTTTGGTTATTCGTCTGCCTGAAAGTATCTCATGGTAGGTTCTCATACTTCCACCAGGATCAAGGCTTTTGCTCTGTATACGAGAGAGAAAGATGTCTCCCCGTGCTCAGTTGGCCGTTGTTTGGTATTCTCATACTTCCACCAGGATCAAGGCTTTTTCTCTGTATACGAGAGAGAAAGATGTCTCCCCGTGCTCAGTTGGCCGTTGTTCGGTATGCCCATATTACTCCCATTATCTCTTCGAGCCATTTTTCTTTGGTTGCTTCCAATCTCTTTTTGAGATTTTGAATAATTACTTTGTTCGCTGATTCCGCCTGCCCGTTTGCCCTTGGGTGGTATGGCGATGATATGATTCTTTTTATTTTCAGGTCTTCAAGGAATTTTGTGACCTTTGCGACTATAAATTATGGCCCATTGTCACAGGCTATCTATTTTAGTATCCCGAACTTGCAAATTATGTTCTCCCATAGGAAATCGACTACTTCGCGCTTACCAATTTTTTGGTACTGACCTACTTCAACCAACTTAGAAAATAATCAGTTAAAATCAAAAGAAATCTTACCTTACCGGGAGCCGGCGACAGCGAACCAAATATATCCATCCCCCATTTCATGAATGGCCAAGGCGACAAAATCGAGTGCCTGTACTTTCACTACATGTAACAATATGTAGTTCATGGTGATGAAACTTATTGCATTTTTGAGCATATGCCTTAACATCTTGTTCCATATGGGGGCAGTAGTATCCTGTCCTAATTAGCTTTAGTACCAAGGAATCCACGTCCGAGTGATTTTCACATATTCCTTCATGAACTTTTCTCATGAAGTAATTACCTACAGAGGATCCTAAACACCGGGACAATGGGCCTTGGAAAGATTTTCTATACAGTTGACCTTCCTTGAAGCAGTATCGGGATGCTTTAGTGCATAGCACCCGGGATGCCTTGGGATCTTCGGGTAGTTTTTCGTGCTCAAGATAGTCAATGATCTCATTCTTCTAGTCCCAGACCAAATTGGTCGCGTTTACTTCACAATAGTCGTCCACATCGAATACCGAATACTTATGCTGCACGACCCCCCGGTTTTGATTTCCACATGTCTCATTTTTCATTTGTCTCCAGTTTCATGTGTCTCTTTATTATGCGAGTATTTATTATGAACAGATTTTAGCCTATACATGGTTTTAATTATGATATTTGGATGATTTTTCCAATAAGCACTTAATCTGTAAATGTTGTTAATGTCTATTAAAGATGCAGATAAGCTAAAAAGTACTTGCCCAAACATCTTCCTAGTTATCTTATTTTTCAAGTTTAATTCTTTAATTTTTTTTTGATACATTCAAGTTTAGTTCTCTAATTCTGGTAGTAGTAGGTTTATTCCGGTATTTCCTAATTCTTAAAATTTTATTACTACTTGATGTTGTTTGTATTTTGATTGTTCTACTATCTTGTTACTACCCTCAGTTTTACACTATTGTATTTTTCTATATACTGTTGTGATTTTGCATGCTATTGCTTGGAACCGAAAGTGTATCGGAAACAACCTCTCTACCTGCAGAAGATAGTTAGGGATAAGGTTGTGTACTCACTATCTTCTCTAGACTTTACTTGTGAGATTACACTGAATTTGTTATCGTTGTTAGTTCTTTAATCCATTCTATGTAAAATCCCAACTTTAACTTTGAAGACCGTGACTGTTATTTAGTTCCTTTTGATATATCCTAATGTTAAATTTGTTGTATTTCATAAGGTTTTTTCAGGCTGAACGATCGCAGTCACTAAACTTTGTTTAAAATATAAATATCCAGCAACCAGAACATGCAGAACTACTGGGGAAGTATGCTTCTAACTAGTAATAATTTCAAATTTGGAAAACTCAGATGGAGTCGACACTTTATATTCGCACTTTTAGGGCGTGTTTGGTACGAAGGAAAATATTTTCTGGAAAATATTTTCAATTTTTCCATGTTTGGTTGGCTTAAATGTTAAAAAATAAAGCATCACATTAGTTCCTTTAAATTGTATTAATTTTTAGAGACTTTGGGTGGGGGG
>MU694569.1:12670-24471 GCA_026770625.1 Nicotiana glauca | reverse complement strand
TGAGGAGAGTTTCATAAAAAATATTTTCCTAAAAAAAAATATTTTCTACTCTCTAACCAAACAATAGAAAATATTTTTCGGAAAATATTTTTCACTTACCATCCAAACAATAGAAAATAAGTAATAAAACCACTCATTTTCCATGAAAACATTTTCTAGAAAAATATTTTTCATGGAAAATATTTTCCTTCGTACCAAACACACCCTTAGGTTCTCTTGGTTTGGCAAGTATCTTCTCTTCACGTTATACTAAAAAAGTACTCCTATATCCGAATATCCTGGTTGGAGAAACTTGACAGGTTGTTGGTTTTCTCGAGAGTCAACATGAAGGGCTTTGCATCTTAACTTTTTTATTTTAGTTTAGAAACAGATACATGCAGAGTGTAACATCTCTGCATTATTTCTATTGCTTATATATTACTATATAGCATGCTGTTTAAATAAAAAATATAGTTGATTACCTAAAAACTAGACAATGAGAGATTTTGTTTTTTAGAAAATAAGTGGAACTGTTGAATATGTAGTCCCTGATCACCCATATAGTGTATTAAACATATATTAAATTTTTGGAAACTATAGATATCATATTTTATCTCCTTACTTTTTCTCTACGAAAAATCACTCTAACATATATATGGTGAATATGATCAGCTCCAAGTGTAAATTATTTAACTTTATTTGCTCACTAAAATTTACACAGGAGAATAATCGTGAACACCATCCTTAGTTGTATTTGCTATGTCAATCTCCATGTTCCACTATCGAAAATTAAGTCAATTACTCAAATAGCCACTAAACTATTCCAAACTATTTTTTAAAGTCATTTTTCTTTCGTTTGAACTATATCTATTGTACTCAGAAGGTCGCACAACTAGATTTTTCAAATTTTGAATTGCGAAATACCTATTTTACCCTCTAAATTATAAACATTTATATTATTTTTAATTTTTAAAAACTTTTTAGTATTAACAACAAAATTTCAAAACTTTATTTATACAATTCAGAATGAAAGAAAATAAACGTTGTAAAATATATATCCCATGCACGTAATATAAAAATAATTTTTGAAATAAAGATATTTTTATAATGTACATTATATATTCTTAAAAATTATGCTCAATTATATTATTATGTTTCTACCAACTTTCCGACGACACAAAGTTACATCACCGAAAAATAGAGGGACTATCTCAATAGGGTAAAATATGCTAGTTAAGTCGTGCATGGAATACACAATATAATTGAGCATAATTTTCAAGAATATATAATATATATTATAAAAATACCTTTATTTAAATAATTATTTTTATATTACGTGCATGAAATATATATTTGACAGCCTTTATTTTCGTTTATTCTACAACAACAACAATAACAACAACAACACCAACAACAAAAGACTCAGTTTGATCCCATAAGGGGTCTGGGGAGGGTAGCGACGTTACCCCTACCTCATTTTCTTTTATTCTGAATTATGTAAATAATTTTTTGAATTTTTGTTTTTAATACTAAAATTATTATTACTAACAAATTATTCTAATTAATTTTTTTACTATGCTCATTATTTTGTTATTTCAGTATTATATATGTTTAAATACTTTTTATTTTTTAATTTATAAATAATATTTATTTATTCTATAGGTAAATCTATATGTAAATTAAAAAGGAAAAAAATTATAATTTTAAAAAGTTTAAAATAAAATAAAAAGAAGATAAATATTTATAGTATAGAGGGTAAAATAGGTTTTGGCAATCCAAAATTTGAAAAATCTAGTTGAGTGATCTTCTGAGTGCAATAGACATAGTTCAGTGACTTTGTTGTTACTAATGAAAAAAAGATGACTTTAAGTAATAATTTGAGATAGTTGAATGATCATATGAGTAATGCACTCTCAAAAACTAAAAGTAACTTCAGTTTTATAGATAGGTGGTTAACGTACTCCAATGCCGAGCTTAGTAACCAAAGTGGGGGCAACAAAATGGTGGAATGTTGGCTCTTTAAATGATAGGGCTTGTTGGGCTAAAGTTGGCAGCTCTGTCCAAACTAGAGTTTGTCACGTGGCTAGGGGTGTTCATAAAAAATCAAAAAATCGAATCAAACCTAAAATCAAACCAAATCGACCAAAAAAACCTATACATTTTGGTTTGGTTTGGTTTGGTTTTGATTTTGAATTTTAAAAACCGATCAAATTTGGTTTGGTTTTGGTTTTAATCAGAAAAAATTGAGAAAATAAACCGAATCAAACCGACTATAGGATTGGCTATTTCAAATTTATTATTACACCTATATATATGAATATTTTTATACAAAGTTTCAAAAATTTAATGGTAAATGTTAATAGTTTGCAGTTTTAGTATAGTTTTTTACCATTACATTCTAGTTTAATTGGTAGTTTTCTTTTGTTATGTGTAAGAATCCATTTCGTGTTAATAATATATTTTTAATTAAGTCCTTAAATTATTCATCACTATTTGATTCAATTATCATCAATATATCTTGGTAAATAATACATTTCTCAAAGGGCAATTGAGTTGATAGTGTTACGTTGAAAATAAGGTCTCCAGAATATGTGTTTGGTAGTGTATGTCTTATATTGAAGAAAAAATCAATAAATAACCAAAAAAAAAATAACAAAACCCGACATAAATCGAATCGAGAAAAAACCAACTTAATTGGTTTGGTTTGGTTCTAATATTTGAAAAATTGACTTACTTGGTTTGGTTTCTTTTTAGGGAAAAACCAATCCAAACCGAACCATGAACACCCCTACACGTGGCCCAAGCAAAGGCAAGGCATGCTCAGTCCCTGAGGAGGTTATATACTCCCTCTATTCCAATTTATGTGAACTGTTTAATTGGAAACAGAGTTTAAAAAAAATGATGACTTTTGGAATTTGTGATCCAAAACAAGTCAAATGGGAACCAAAGTATTTATGTAGTTATAAAAGCTTCTCATTAAGGTAGAATTGAAAGTTTAAGCTAAGTTGTGTCCAAATTTAGAAAGGGGTCATTAATTTTGGAACGGACCAAAAAGTAAATAGGTTCACATAAACGGAAACGGAGGTGGTACATATTTTACATGAATTATACATACATTATATATTTGGAAAACTATCACCAATGTCCATTTATAAGCAGCTCATTGTAAAAGTTGGCCAATTCATGAAAATATTACTAATATTAGCCAACTATTACTAATATTAGTTAATTAGCTATTTGTAACAAAAAAAAGTTAATTTTTTACTTTTTTTGAGTGGGTGTTATTAGAATAGATTGGGTACATCTTAAGGAGCTTGAATCTCAGTTTTGGGATGATTTGGTGAAGTTTTGTGGTGGTTTGAATTGAAAATTCGAAATAAAAACCAAACATGAAAAAATGATGTGTGTATCATATTATGTATCATTTGTGTATCACATATGTATCATAGTTGTATCAATTGTGTATCACATGTATATCAATGTATATCTGTGTGTGAGATACATGCGTGATACATGTGTCACAGAAGAATTTTTTGAACTCGATTTAGTTAAGAATTTTGATACAAAACCAGTCTAAATCACCTCCAATCTTCCTCAAATTTTGTATATTGACTTATCTATACGTTTTCAGTGAATTTCAACTATGCCCTTTGAAAAAGTTCCTTTTTTGCTTAGATTTTTGAAATATTGTATATATATTTTTTTGTATTTCATCACCTTATTTGCTACCGAATCCGTGAAATTCCTTTCCGCCTTGCATCTAATGTTGCTAATCACGCTTAAAAATATGGAAGGAGACTTTTGCATGTGATTCTTTGAGAAAAAGAACCTTATTTATTTGGTTTTTTAATTTTTATATGTGCTTGGCTAGTTTTGATAAGTCTATGATTAATGGCTAGAGGTTTGTAAGTTAAGACTTATTTAGAACATTTATGTAAGTTTTGTTAGTTATTGTTCATTTATAATTATTAGATGAATGACTATATAAGTTAATTTTTTAGTTTCTAAAGCGGGGTGGAATGCGTGAGGCTAGTTTCACGGAGCAACGAAATCGGCCAAGCATAAGAGTTGTTTAGTCCCTAACGTGCGATGGAACGCATGAGGCTGATTTCACTGAGCAACAAATAGCTCCTGCTCTATCTAATGTAAGAATAACATGTCCGCGTCCTCCAAACATGAGAGAGATTAAAAAATAGCCAGATTTATAAGTGGTTATTCAAAAATAGCTAAAGTTTCAAAAGTGATCGAAATTTAGCCATTTTTCATGTAAAGATAAATCTGAACGAAAATACTTTTCAAAATTCGGGAAATATTCCAGCATAACATACTGGAATTAGTTCCAGTATATTGTACTGGAGTTCCAGCATAAGTGTATTGAAACTCCAGTATAATATACTAGAGTTCCAGTATAACATACTGGACTTCCAGCATAAGCTCCAGTATAATACACTGGAGTTCCAGCATAATACACTGGACTTCCAGCATAATATGCTGGAAGTTCATACACAGGTGCTCCAATCTCTAGTATATTATGATGAAACTTTCCGCGTGTTGGAGTTCCAGCATACTATGCTGGAAATTCATACATAGGTGCATCGATTTCCTATTTATTATGCTGGAATTTTCTGTGTTGTAGCAAAATAGTGGCTATTTTTTAATAACTTTGCAAATGCTGGTTATTTTTGAATGACTAGTCCAAAAACTTGCTAGCCCGTGCTAGTTTTACTCCAAACATATGTCCGATGGACTGCTTCAATTGAATCACCAATTTTGGTGAGAAATTAAAAAATAGCCAGATTTATCACTGGTCGTTGAAAAATAGCCAAGTTTCAAAAGTAATCGAAATTTAGCCACTTTAAATCTGAGCGAAAACACTGTTCAAAATCCGGAAAAATACGCCCACAAATTTTACGGGAGTTCCAGCATAAGTATGCTTGAACTCCCGTAAATTTTACGGGAGTTCCAGGATAACTATGCTGGAACTCCCGCAAATTTTACGGAAGTTCAAGCATAATTATGCTGGAACTCCCGCAAATTTTACGGGAGTTCCAGCAAGTATAATTGTCCAGTATAATATACTGGAGTTTGGAGCACTGGTGCTCCAGTCTCCCGTATTTACAGGAGTTAGCAAAGTATACCGGTCCAGCATAATATGCTAGAGTTCGTACACAAATGCACCAGAACTCCTGTATATTATACTGGACCGGTCCCTATTGCAGCAAAATAGTGGCTATTTTTCATTGACTTGGTAAACGCTGGCTATTTTTCATTAATCAGTGTGAAAACTGGCTATACCATGATATTTTAACCCAATTTTGATCTATTATGGGCTTGACCCAGTTCAACTTTTCAATTTGTTTGTTAATTGCCACAATAAACTTTTCAATTTGTTTTCTTTGGTTCTATTTCTTTTTCAATCTTTTGACCATAATTTGTTTTCTTTGGTTCTACTTCTTTGTCTATCTTTTGACAATTCCGACTAGATAAATTGTAATTTGTAGTTAACTTCCAATTTTTTTTAATGGCACTTAAAAATAGGGGTATTATTATTTTTAGTCCGCGTCAAAAACTATTTATATTTAGTAGTCAAAAAAAGTATATAAAATTTGTATAATTTTTGTTTATAACATATAGAATATATACATATACATAATATATATATATATATATATATATATATATATATATATATATATATATATTTTTTTTTTAACTATTATTTTGAGAGCGGTTATACAGTATTATTTTCCCAACTTTCACCGCTCAAAGACCACCCTTTTATCGTCTTGTCTAAACCATTATGATTTCAATGGTTAAATTTGAAGTAAAAATTACTCCAGCCCTCAAAATAATAATACTGAGCCTTAGATGTTAGCTGGCAATGGCTTAGCAAGAGGAAGTAAAATGGGCAGAAGTTGATACTGAGGCCCAGATTTATAGAATGACATTAGCTCCAAGTGTGAATTACATCTGAAAGGAAATATCATACCAATTTTTTTTTTCAAAACAAGAAAGATCTATGATACATATGTATTGGGAAAAATTGTATTTAAATATAATGGTGATGTGTCGAGACACGTAGACTGGTCAAATGGTCAAAGAATTACAATTAGCCAAGAGGCACGAGTTGCAACAGATACGAGCAAATGACAGAGGAAGAGGCACAGACAGTTATTCAAATAACTCAGCGCCCGTACCTATCTAAGTCATTTATATCCGAGAATCAAAAAGAATGAATCTGACAATAGAAAGAGTGCAGATACGACATTTAATAGGCATTAAATGCGGAATACGTTAGAGAATTTGTATTGAATGTAATGATTATGTAGCGTAGCATTCAATGTCTTTAATTACTCATAATAGTCTCATTATGATTTGGGCAAAACGTATATCTCCAAGATATCTATAAAAGAGAGATATCTGATCAATTGTAAGAGCATGAAACACTATTGGAATATACATTGGTTTACTTGTTTTTCTTGATTACTCTCTTGCTACTTAAATTATTTCCTTTTATGCATTCTTTTGATTATCAGTAATCGTGTTCTTCTAAATTCTAGCTTTGACTAAAATTTTATTTTTTGGTTAAACAAATTGGTTCCGTTACTGGGAACCTGATAATCTATTTTTTCTTCACTTAACTTTCCTTGTTGCATCAACTATGCCGAATAACAATGACAACACTCAAGGAAACCAACAAAACCAACAAATTCAGGGAGATCCACAGAATATTAACACTCCGGTTCCTACTCCACGAGGCTCTCCATGACAATCTCGTGAGGCTACTCCTGATTGGTCTCAAATAAATAAGCATGCTCAATTTGAAAATGCTGAAGCTGTCAATGAAGCTTTGTAGAAATTAATTGCTGCCCAGGTCAACAAAGCTGTTGAGGCACTTGTTAACCAATTACCTATTGCAACACCCACACCTACTCCAAATAACAACACTTTGGAAAACCATCGTTCTAGGCTTGTTAACTCAAGCAGCGGTAGAACTCCCAGTGAATCACATGAGAGAGAACCATGTAATGTAATTAATTCTGATTTTCAAAACTTAGTACTAACCTTGCAGAAAGAGCTCAAGGAGCAAAGTGAGCGCATAGAAAAGATACCCAGGTGCCGCCTATAATCAAAAGGGTAGATATGGATAGATATTCGCAATAGCCCTGGAAGCCAAGTGCTGCTCCTCTTCCAATTTCAAAAAAGTTCAAAATGCCTGATTTTCCAAAATACGATGGAACAACAGACCCGCGAGACCACATGACTGCATTCACAACGGGTGTAAAAGGCAACGATTTGACTAAACAGAGATTGAATCAGTATTACTCAAAAAATTTGGTGAAACACTCACCAAAGGAGCGCTAATATGGTATTCTATTTTACCCAAAAATTCTATAAATTCTTTTGCTGAGCTTGCAGATTCTTTTATCAAAGCACACTCAGGAGCTCAAAAAGTGAAAAAAAGAATGGAGGATATTTTCAAAATCAAGCAAGGGGACTCAGAATTCCTTAGAGAATTCGTGGATAGATTTCAACGTGAAAGAATGACATTGCCATGTGTACCTGACAACTGGGTAGCTATAGCTTTCACAAGCAATTTGAATGAAAAAAGCTCGGAAGCAACAGGGAGACTCAAGGAAAGCCTTCGAGAATTTCCAGCTACAACGTGGAATGATGTTTATAACAGGTACAACACGAAGCTAAGGATTGAGGAAGATATTGTTCCACAATTTTAAAAAGAAGAAAAGATAAGTTCGAGACATGCAGAGACCGAAAAAAGATCCGGTAAAAATAGGTACGAGCCTTACATGGGACCTGCGGAAAAAGACTTACGGTCAAAGCATGATAATCAAAGGTATGATCACAGATCAAAAAACAGAGAATCAGGTTCTTCATCAAGATTCAGGAACGAGTGAAACAACTATGAGTCATGAGATGATGATAGAAATTTGAAAGCGAGATTCAGTGGTTACAACTTCAACGTCACCACCTCCGAGCTCGTAGCTGTTTTAAGAACCATGGAAGATAAGGTTCGATGGCCAAAAGGGATGAGATCGAATCCAAACAGGCACAACCCTGATCATTGGTGCGAGTTTCATAATGATCATGGCCATAAAATCGTTGACTGCAGATTTTTACAAAGTGAAGTTGATCATTTATTGAAACAAGGATATCTTACTAAGTTGTTCAGTGAGAAAGGCAAGCAAGCTTACATGAAGAACAAGTAGGAGCCTCTAAAACCACCTTCCTCCAAAAGAACTATCAACGTTATAAGTACGGGTGAAGACGTCAATGGTATATCATATACTGCAACTAACAAAATTTCCAAAGTAACAATTACCCAAGGGAAATGGGTGCGGCATGTTTTAGAGGAGGACAACATTACATTCAATGACGCAGATGCAGATGGCATAATAACCCCTCATAACGATGCACTGGTAATATCTTTAATTGTACATGATACTAATGTGAAATGAGTATTTATTGATCTAGGTAGTTCTGTGAACATTATTTTGCTAAGAGTATTACGTGAGATACAAGCTGAAGATAAAGTGATACCAAAGGCGTATACTCTATCTGGTTTTGATAATTCTAGTGTCCTCACGAAAGAAGAGGTAATACTCACCACATTCACTGAAGGAGTCGTTAAAGATACAAAGTTCCAGGTGGTAGATATGGAGATGGCCTACAACATGATTCTTGGGAGACCATGGATCCACGAAATGGATGCTGTTACTTCAACCTTGCATCAAGTTATTAAATTTCTATCGCCATGGGGAATCTGTCAAATTCGTGGAGATCAACATACAGCCAGGGCTGTCAACTCTGTTGCAGATACAAACACGAGAAATGAAGGTAAATAGCAATCACAGAAGGCAGTTAAGGACACCACAACACAAACATCAACTGAACAAAGGCAAACAGATGTAGATTCAAGGCCTAGTACCATTCAAGAACCAGAAGAGAATGAAAATATCAAAATAACAATAGAGGAATTAGAGTCTATCGTGTTATTTGCTCAATGGCTTGATACACAAGTCTATGTTGGAGCCAATCTTAGCCAAGGTATGAGAGGTAAGTTAATTGAATTTTTGAAAACTAACGTGGACTTCTTTGCTTGGTCCCACTCTGACATGACAGGGATACCACCGGAGGTGATGACTCATAAACTAAGTGAAGATTTATCTTATCCTCCTATCAAGCAAAAGAAAAGAAAGCAAGGAGCTTTCAAGAATCAGGTGATTCAAGAAGAAGTCCAAAAGTTGCCAAAAATTGGTTCCATTCGTGAGATAAAGTATCCTAACTGGTTAGTGAACATTGTTGTGGTACCGAAGAAAAACGGTAAGTGGCGGGTTTGTGTAGATTATGCAGATCTTAATAAAGCATGCCCTAAAGATTCTTTTCCTCTATCACACATAGATCAATTGATTGATGCAACTGCATGTCATGAACTATTAAGCTTTTTAGATGCATATTCAGGTTATAATCAAATTAAAATGGATTCGAAAGATGAAGAAAAAACTTCATTCATAACAGACAGGAGGAGTTATTGTTATAAAGTAATTCCCTTTGGTCTAAAGAATGCAGGTGCAACGTATCAGAGATTAGCTACCAAAATATTTCAAGAACATTTAGGAAAGACAATGGAAGTATATATAGATGATATGCTTGTTAAAACTCAGTATTAAAAAGATCACATATCACACTTATCTGACACATTTTCAATTCTGCACAAATTTTATATATAGTTAAATCCCGAAAAATGTGCATTTGGCGTTGCATCAGGTAAGTTTTTGGGTTTTCTTGTTTCTAACCGTGGTATTGAATTGAATCCTGCACAGATTAAGGACATTGAAGAAATCCCTGATATACTTTCAAACAAGAAAGAAGTTCAAAGATTAACAGGGAGAATTGCAGCCTTAGGAAGATTCATTCCTAAATCATCAGAGAAGTGTTTTAAATTCTTTTCAGCCTTAAGAAGTAGGATCATTTTGAATGGAATGAGGAATGTCAATAGGCACTTAGGAATTTGAAAACGTACTTATCAAATCCACCTTTGCTGGCAAAACCAAAGGCTGGGGAAAGACTACTCATTTACCTTGCTATTTCGGAAGTAGCGGTAAACGCTGTTTTGGTTCGAGAAGAACAAGGTAAACAATCCACTATTTATTATGTTAGTAAATATTTGTTAGATGAAGAAACTTGCACTTGCATTAATCATGGCGTCTAGGAAGTTAAGACCTTATTTTCAGTGTCATCCTATTACTGTAGTAACTGCCTACCCTTTACGTAATATATTACACAAGCATGAGTTATCTTGGTTGGCTAACTGGGCTATAGAGTTAAGTGAATACGAAATCACATACCAACCTAGAATTGCTATAATATCGCAAGTGTTAGCTGATTTCGTGGCTGATTTTAGCCAGGGAATGTAATTAGAAGCAGAAAAAGAATTACAGGTATTCAATGGAGCTAACCTAGGAACTTGGACTTTATTCACTGATGGTTCATCTAATGTAAAAGGTGCAGGTTTAGGGATTGTCTTGGTACCACCTACGGGTGAAACCATTCGACAAACTATTAAATGTCACTCCATAACTAACAACGAAGCGGAGTATGAGGCTGTGATTGCAGGTCTAGAATTGGCACGAGAAATTGGCATAATCAGATTATAATCAAGAGTGATTCGCAACTCGTGGTTAATCAAATACTGGGAACTTATACAGCTAGGGAAGCGAGGATGCAACAATATTTAGAAAAGGTCCGAGAATTGATAAAGCAATTTCAAACCTGGAAAGTTTTACAAATACTAAGGGATGAAAATGTTGAAGCGGACGCCCTAGCCAATATCGCATCTGCAGCTGATGTGGCAAGTGATGCAAACGCCTCAGTTATACATTTATTTCATTCAGTTCTCGATCTTGATAAGAATGAGGTAAACTTTAATAATTTAACTTGGGATTGGAGGAACGAGATTATTGCTTTTTTTGCAGTATGGTACCATCCCTGATGATAAGAAAAAATCTCACGCGCTTCGAAAAAAGGCTAATCGGAACTGCTTAAAGCAAGGAAATCTATATCGAAAGATGTTCAGTGGATCCTTAGAAAGATGCCTCAGACCTTCTCAAACAGAGTATGTAATGAAAGAAATACACGAGGGACATTGTGGGAATCACGCAGGTAGAAGATCACTGGTAATAACCTTAATCAGGGCAGGTTATTATTGGCCTAAAATGGAAGAAGAAGCAGAAAGTTTCATGGCTAAATGTGATAAATGTCAAAGGTACGGTAATAATATGCATAGACCTGAGGAGTTATTACATCCGATTATTGCACCGTGGCCATTTATGAAATGGGGAATGGATATCGTGGGTCCATTACCATAAGAAAAAGGACAGGTAAAGTTTCTACTCGTACTCACTAATTATTTTACTAAATGGGTAGAGGTAGGAGCATTCAAACAGGTGTGAGAAGAGGAAGTCAAAGATTTTATTTGGCGGAATATCATATGCCAATTTAGTGTGCCAAAGGAGTTCGTATGTGATAACGGCCCTCAATTTTATAGGAGCTCAAATCACGGAATTCTTTCAAAGTTGGCAAATTAAAAGGATTACGTCTACACCTTATCACCCGGTGTCACGACCCAAAATCCACTAAGGGTCGTGGCGGCGCCGGACACCGCTGTCAGGCCAGCCAATTAGATTACCGATTTAAAAATCCTTTTTAAATACATCAAATTCCAGAATTTTCCTTCCATTTTCACAAATAAAAAGGGTTTTGCTTCAATTCAAATTAACAATAACAGTTAAATCAAACTTTTC
>MU694564.1:34759-71158 GCA_026770625.1 Nicotiana glauca | reverse complement strand
ACCCTAACTCTACCCAAAACCCTTAATTTCTACTTTGATTTCATGATTTAGGTCTAGGAATTTGATAAATGATGTCAGAAAATGAAAAAGACGAGTTAGATAATACTTACCCAAGAAATTTTAGTGAAGATTAACTCTAAAAATCGCCTATGTGTTGTGGAGAAGACAATGTTTATGAAAAATGGGAATAAATCCCGTAATGGTTCTATTTTTATGACTTAAAAATTGCTGGTTGAAATTACCCTACGCGTTCACGACAGTAGGGGCGCGTTCGCGATGAACAAAAGTTGGCAAGCATCGCGTTCGCGGACGAGGGATGCGAACGCGAAGAGAAAATATTGGGTGCCCGAAAATTGGACTACGCGAACGCGTCTAGCATCACGCGAACGCAAAGAAGGGAGGCCTGAAGCTTCGTGAATGTGATGACTTTATCGTGAACGCAAAGAAGGAAACAGGGGAAGGTACGCGAACGCGAGCCTAAGGCCGCGAACGCGAAGAAGGAATTCACTGGGCAAAAATTGCAGAAAATTTTTTTGCTACCATTCTAAAGTGTAAAAACACCTCGAACCACCTCCAATTCACTCCCGAGCCCTCGGGCTCCTAACCAATCACACACACTAACTCAAAAACTTCATACGGACTTAACCGAGCGATCAAATTGCCAAAACAACATCAAAATCAATGAATCAAACCTCAAAATCATCACTTTTTCATCAAACTTCATAATCCGAAACACGTCAAATGACGTCCGATTTCGACCAAACTTCACAAAAATTGCTTAACACATATTTAGGACTTGTACCGGGCATTGGAACCAAAATACGAGCCCGATACCAGTCTTTTAATCAATATTCATTTTTATTTTCCTTAATAATTTCAGAAAAAACAATTTAATAGAAAAATTCTTTTACTCGGGTTCTAGACCTCGGATTTCTACTTCGGGAACATGCCCGAGTACCATATTTTTCTACGGACCCTCCGGGACCGTCACATTACGGGTCGGGTCCGTTTACCCAAAACGTTGACCAAAGTCAACTTTAATCATATTAATATCAAAATTCTTTAAAATTTTTACAGATTTCACATATTTCAACATAAAAACTTTCCGACTATGAATCCGGACTACGCACGCCAATCGAGGCAAGTAAAAGTGAGGTTTGCCTCGGAAGTACGGAACGAATGAGGAAACATGTGATGACCCCTTTGGGTCATCACATTTTGGTTCCAATCTGGAAGGATATATCCTTTGATTCTAGCAGCAAAATGTTTTGTAATTATTTTATATAAGGGAATACAAAGACTAATTGGCCTAAATTTAGATATTACAATGAGAATATTAACTTTTGGTAATGTTATTAGTATTTATTTCCAATCTAGAAGAATATATCACGAAGTAAAAAAAATCTTCTAATAGCATCACAAATATCTTTTTCTATAACATTTCATTGTCTTTGAAAAATAAAGGAGTCATACCATCAATGTTAGGGGATTATAGGGGATGGATAATGTAACAACCCGACCAATTATTTTGAGCATTTGCACTTTACTCGCCAATTTTCAGGTATGACTAGCCCCGTACGATGTATTATGACTTATGTAACTCGTCGATTTTGGTTTTCAGGTTAATCGAAACAGATATGGAAGAATAATTCTCTGCTTGAAGCTTTAAATTTAAAAGGTTTGACCAAGTTTTGACTTTTTAGTATTCGATCTCAAATTTGGATTTTTATGATTTGGTTAGCTCTGTTAGGTGATTGTGGACTTGGGAGCGCGTTCGGAATATGATTTGGAGGTTCGTAGTAGAATTAGGCTTGAATTGGCGAAATTAGAAATTTGGCATTTCTCGGTAGGTAGTGGAAATTTTGATATTGGGGTCGGAATGAAATTTCGAAAGTTGAAATAGATACGTGGTGTCAATTGTGAGGTATGAGCAAAATTTTAGGTCATTCGGACGAGGTTTGGTAGGTTTTTGCATCGTTTACGGAATTCAAAAGTTTAAGAGTTCTTAGGCTTAAATCTGAGGGTGATTCAGTGTTTTAATGTTGTTTTGAGTATTTCGAAGGTTCGACAAAGTTTGAATTATGATATGTGACTTGTTAGTACTATTGGTTGAGGTCCCGAGGTCCTCGAGTATGTTTCAGATGGTTGATGGATGGGTTTTATGTGTTGAGGGCTGTTGGTGAGATTTCTGCTAGTGTTTCCGCATTTGCGGAAGGGGAGCCACAGGTGCGAGGTCACATGTGCGAGTTGGGAGCCATAGATGGGGATGTTGTGGAGTTTGGTCCGTTCCACAGAAGCGGAAGATGAGTCGCAGGTGCGATGGGTTGACCGTAGATGCGGAAAGTGGTTCATTAAGTGGGTTCCTCACCTGTGATGAAAATTCCGCAGGTACGGTGCTGCAGAAGTGGGAATTTGACCGCAGGTGCAGTTTTGCTAGGCAGAAAAACCCAACTCGAGGTTTGTTCTTCATTTTTCGATTTTGGGCTTGAGAAACTCGAGAGAGGGTGATTTTTCGGGGTATTTGAAGGAGCAACGTTGGGCTAAGTGATTCTAACCTTTAATAGTTTAAATTTCATGAATCTATGGATTTATTCATCATCTAATTGAGAAGTTGAGCTAGAAATTTGGAGTTTACGGCTTGAAAATTGAAGAAAGAATTTTGAGGATTTGAGTGACCAAATGAGGTCGGATTTCGATAAATTTTGTATGTATAATGGGCTTTTTGTGATTTTATCGGATTCCAAGACGTGGGCCCGGGGTCCGGATTTGAGAGGATTTTGGGATTTGTGCCTAATTTGATAATTTTTCTTATGGAATTCATTTCATTAGCGTATATTGATGGTATTGTTATGATTGTGGATAGATTCAGAGTGATTGGCCGAGTCGAGGGGCAAAAGCATCACAGAGTAGGGATTTGACCGACTTGAGGTAAGTAATGATTGTAAATCTTGTCTTGAGGGTATGAAACCCCAGAATTCACATCGTTTCACTATTGTGAGGTGACGCACATGCTAGGTGACGAGCGTATGGGCAAGCACCATTGGGATTGTGACTTGGTCGGTCCCGTAGCAACTATAAAGTTGCATATTTGACTGAAAACTATTTGATACTTACATGTTTTTGAAAGAACTTCTATAATTTGGGTTGAATGCCATATTTGGGCCTCGTGCCAAAGTTGTTTGATGCATATAAAATGCTTTTATGGCTGAGCACCCTATTATTACTGATAGCCCGAGTGGGTTGAAAGGTTTATGAGTGAGTGAGGCCGAAGGCCTGTTTTTGTGAGAATATTTATGGGATCGGGCTGTACGTCGTAGGATGTTGTTACTGATTTATTTTAGTGAGGTTGAGTGCCTAGTTGTGAGATATTGAGCCTATATCACGTGAGTTGTCCGTGCAACACGTGAGTTGTCCGTGCGGATTTAATATATGATTATGAGAGGCCAAGGGCCTGATTGATTATGGCACGAGGTGGCTTGTTATAGCATTTGGACTGTAGGAGCCCCTCTAGAGTCTGCACACCCCTAGTGAGCGCGGGTACCCTGAATGAGTATTATGATATTTTGCCCGATGGGTTGTTCTTGATTTATGTTGGGATCGAGGGTCTGTTCTTGATTCATGTTGTGCCCGAGGGGCTGTTTACAAATGACTGTGAGGTTTGCCCGAGGGGCTGATTCTGAGTGATGTTATGCCCGAGGGGCGATTTATGATTCATGTTGCTTGAGTGGCTGTATACGAGCTATGTTTTCCCGAGGGGCTGTTTATGATTTTCATCACTTTTACTCTAAATTGCATTAAGCCTCTATTGAAACTGTTGAAAAGCATCTTCAAATGATTTTTACTGAAAAACTGGATTTTAACAAGAAGATTTGACTCATATACTGATTTGAAAGCATGTTGTACTTACTGAGATTTCATGATATGGATTTTTTGTGTTTCCTACTGCTCAGTCTTTATTTACCTTTATTACTTACTGAGCTGGCATACTCACATTACTCCTTGCACCTTGTGTGCAGATCTAGGGGTTGCTGGACGTGCTAGCGAGCGTTTATTTTTCATCTGTCGCAGATATTTTAGAGTTGCAAGATAGCTGCATGGCAATCGCAGCCTTGCTCTTCTCCCTCCTATCTTGCTGTAGATATTATTAGCTGATTTCCACACTGATTTAGTCTTAGCATTTCAGACAATTTTTAGTAGATGCTCATGATTTGTGATACCATGATGTCAGGCTTTTCTTTCTGCAATTTGTTATTCAGACTTATATTATGAAGTTTTATTAATTAATAGCTTAAAGAAATTTTTATTTTGATATATCGGGTTGTTTGATAAATTAGTCGGCTTGCCTAGTTCCACGTTAGGCGCCATCACGACATGGTGAATTTGGGTCGTGACAGATAATAACTTTTTAAATTTATTCATTATTTACATCCTTATTAAGATCCTAATTAGTAAAGTCATTGCTAGTTGTAGGGAAATGGCTCAAGTTATTCTCAAAATTAGTTGGATTTGAAGAAGTAAAAGCTTATCATAAAAGTTCTCTATCTCTTGCAAAATATCAGTTTGTTCTACCACCCGTCTCGCATCTGATATTTTTAGGCCATTAATAATATTTCTTTTTCTTCTTTAAAATGTAGACATGTGAAAAAATGAAATATTTTTATCTCCCTCTTGTAACCACAAAGCTCTAGATTTTTAATTTATTTTCAATAAATTTCTTCATCTTTATAAGCTTGGGCTAATTCTTTCTTTAACAACTTTAACTTATTTATAAGCTAAGAACAAAAATGCTTATAGGCGCACGATAAGACAAGGCAGGCTAACGTGCACCTATGGCAAGGAAGAGAAGACAAGCTTTGCCGGCGACCAGAGAAATCACACCAGTGACATCAGGGACAACATCTCTTACTCCGTTAAAGTTTGGGAGCTTCTTGCCAACTGGTTTCCAGCCAATTGAAGAGGAGACTGAGCTAGCTGAGAAAGAGGATATGAACAGTAAACAATGGAACAGTGATTCTGGAAAAAATATGATTGAAGTTATGAAGAGCAAGGACCATCTGACTACAATTCCTAAGCGGCTTCAATTCTCATAAGCTGGGTCATCAAGAGTAGATCTAGATTTGGGAAATGCAGAGAAGATAAAGGAAAAAATGGAACATGCAAAAGATGTACGAATGAGAATAGGAACTCACAAATGGGGATGAAGATGGAGTATATACCACCGAGCCATAGAGAAGGTAAGCTGGTAATACAAATTGAAGAAGAAGATGTGAAAGAATTAAATGAGTATTAGGAAAATGTTGTAATTGGGTATGTACTTGGGGATACACCATATGAGAAATTGATGGTGAATTACATTGAAATAATCTGGGACTTTGTAGATAAACCTCAAGTATTATATCATCAAGATGGATATTATGTTTTCAGATTTGGGAAAAGGGAGGATAAGGAAGCTGTAATGCAAGCAAGGCCATATACTTATCATAATAAACCACTGATTTTGCAAAACTGGGAAAGAGATTTTCACTTTGATCCTAAGTGTATTAAACCTATACCATTGTGGATACAATTGCCTAACTTATTAGTTAGATACTGGACAACATATGCATTAATTAAGGTGGCAAGTATTGTGGGAATGCCAATGTATACAGACAGATACACAACTGATTTAGGGAAGATTTCATTTGCAAGAATACTTGTGAAAGTGGACATTACAAAACCCTTGGTGGAGACAATTGAAATCATTACTCCAACTTGTGTGAAGCAACAGGAAATAGTGTATGAATGGAGGCCCAAATTTTGTTCTGAGTGCTTGCACTTTGGGCATGAATTGATTGAATGCTGGAAAATGAACAAGAAAGAGGAGAATGAAGAATTCCAACTGCCTAGAAGAAGAAATAGAGGAAGAAGGAAGAGAATCATACAAGAGTGGAAACCAAAGGAACAACAAGTACAAGAGGAGACAAATGAAATGGTCAATGTGATACAAGAGCAAGTAGAGAATGATCAGCAATCACATCACAGTCTAGAAGACCAAAGAGGAAAAAGGTGATAAATACAAAGGAAAATGAAGAACATACTTACTTCCTAAGCAATCAGAGAAAAAGTGAAGAAGCAAATAGGTTTGCAGTGCTGAAAGAAATGTACCATGAAGAGGAACATGGAGGAGGAATGGTGCAGGAGAGGGTACAACAACCACCATGATAATAAGCACATGGAACATACGAGGGCTTAACAAGACCTATAAGCAAAAAGAGCTGAAAATCTTTTTGCAAAAGAATAAGATTGATGTATTAGGATGTCTGGAAACTAGAGTTAAAGAAAAAAAGTCAAATTTTTTTTGTACAAAATAGCAAAGGACTGGGGATACAAATGCAATTATGAGCACGCAGAAAATGATAGAATATGGGTGATTTAGAAACAAAGCCTATCAGTGGATGTAATGCAAGTTCATGAGCAATGTATTCACTGTAAGGTAACTGATGCAACAAATGGGAGGCAGATCATGCTGTCAGTGGTATATGCAAGGAATAAAGCTTAAGAGAGAACTAGTTTATGGAAAGAACTGGAAGCAATAGTGGGGTGATTCAAATGCCATGGATCATAAGTGGTGATTTTAATAATGTGTTATGTTCAGATGATAGACTGGGCCAACCAGTCACTATGATTGAGATAAATGATTTTAAAGAGTGTATTGATGCGCTGCAACTATCTCCTGTGAAGACAAAAGGCTGTTTCTACACTTGGTGCAACAAACAACTGATGGAGTTTATAGTAGAATAGATTGGGTGCTAGGAAATTTTGAGTGGATCAGAGACTATGGACATATGGAAGTTGATTGTTTGGAACCTGGAATATCTGATCATTCCCCTATAGTGATCCAAATATGGAAAAGGAAGAATATGTATCACAGATCTTTTAAAATGTACATGGTAACAACGGAGCATAGTGAGTTCAAACCTATGGTTGTAGATGTATGGAAGCAGAGAAAAAACTGTGATCCCATGGAAAGAATATGGAGGACACTACAGGATTTGAAGATGAAGTCAAAATATTTGAATAAGGAAATAATGAGCTATGAGAGAAGGCTGAACCAAACAAGACAAAAATTAGAATATGTTCCGAAGAGTCTGAAGATAAATCCACTATGTCAAGTCTTGATTGAGGAAGAAAAAGTGGTACTGCAGGAGTTAGACAAGATGAGCACAGTTGAGGAAAAGATATTGAGGCAAAGGTCGAGAGTGAATTGGATTGATTGTGGAGACTCAAACTCAAAGTATTTCTATGCTCAATTGAAGATGAGAGCAAGTAGGAATTCTATATCTTCTGTATACAATGCAGGAGGGATAAGAGTCACAAAACCAATAGAAAAAGAGAAGTAATTTGTTAAATTCTTCAAGCACCTCATGGGGACAGACACTAGGCTCAAACCTTGCCCAAATGCAGAGATCATCAAAGAAGGAGTGTGTTTGTCAATGAACCAACAGCTGGAGTTAATCAAGGAAGTAATACATGAGGAAATAGATAAAACAATCAAGGATATGTCAAATGACAAAGCACCAGGAGTGGATGGATTTCCAGAAGAATTTTTTAAGTTACATTGGCAATAAGTCAGGAATGATGTATATGAGGCAGTGGGCTATTTTTTTAGAACAAGTAAAATGCAGAAAGCTTGGAATTGCACAACAATGACACTGATTCCTAAAGGTTCAGCTCCTACAACAGTGAAGGACTATAGGCCAATAGCTTATTGTACTATAGTGTATAAAGTTATTGCAAAGATTCTTACAAGAAGGATAAAGAAGGTGATTGACAGTCTCATTGGGACAACACAATCAACATTTATAGAGGGAAGAAACATAGTGGATAATGTGTTGTTTAGTCATTAACTATTCAATGGGTACAACAAGAAAGGAGTATCACCAAGGTGCATCCTCAAAGTTGACCTCAAGAAAGCATATGACACACTTGATTGGCAGTTTCTAAGGCAAATACTTACAGAGCTGGGATTTCCTTATAAGTTCATTGGTTGGATTATGGAATGTGTGACAACAGTGTCATATTCATTGACACTCAATGGTGGGTTCACAAAATCTTTCCCTCCTAGGAGAGGGATAAGGCAAGGAGACCCTATGTCTTCTTACCTATTTGTAATTGCAATGGAGTACTTGCAGAGGGAGATGAATACTTTGAAAATGCAGAAGGAGTTCAAATATCATCCTAAATGCAAGAAACTGGGAGTAACACATATATGTTTTGCCGACGATCTCTTAATGTTTTGCATGGGAGACACAAAATCCATTCAAGCAATACAGAATGTTTGTGACAAGTTCTCCAAAGCATCAGGATTGCAAGCAAGTGTGGAGAAAAGCTCAATATATATGGCTGAGATTAATCCACAAATGCAAGAAGAGATTATACAACTTACTGGATATATAAAGGGCAGTCTGCCTTTTAAATATTTGGGAGTGCCATTGTCGACTAGGAATCTAAACATAAACCAATGTCTTCCTTTGGTTTAGAAGATCACTGATAGAGTGAGGTGCTGGTCTTCTAGGATGTTATCATATGCTGGAAGATTACAACTGATCAGATCAGTGCTATTTGGTGTGCAACCATACTGGGCCCAAATATTCTTGATTCCAAAGAAGTTTATGAAAATGGTGGAGGCTGTGTGCAAGACTTTCCTATGGACATCAACTAAAATATCTCGGAAAGCTCTTATAGTATGGCAAAAAACTTTCCAACCTAAAAGTGCAGGGGGATTGAATGTGATCAACATAAGAATTTGGAATAAAGCTGCAGTGATGAAACACTTATGGGCATTGGCTATGAAGAAGGATACATTATGGATTATATGGGATCACATATACTACATAAAGAATAGAAGAATTGAAGACATAGATACACCAAAAATGCAGCATGGGTGGCGAGGAAGATTATTGAAATGAAGGAAGAAGTACTAAAGATGAGGACAAACCAAACAGATATTGCATCAATTCTAAGAGAGTTTCAGAAATAAGGTAAGTTCCAGATCAAAAAGGCATATGTGCAACTTCAACCTCAATTCAGTAAAGTGGAATGAAAGAGTATTCATATGCATTCACAAGTTCATCCAAGGTTTAAGTTCCATTTATGGTTAGCTATCAATCAGAGACTAGCAACAGTTGACAGATTTCCAAAGTTTGGGCTACAAGTGGAGGCAGAATGTGTGTTCTGTGGACAGAATGAGGAAAACTTTGAGCATCTATTTTTTAAATGTCATTATACAAAAACATTGTGGGAAAGAATGCTCAATTGGTTAGGACATAGAAGGCAGATCCAAAACTGGGCACAGGAAGTGAGCTGGATAGGTGGTGTGGCAAAGAAGAAAGATTGTGTTGCAGAAATGACCATGGCACTCTTTGCAATGGTTGTCTACTGCATATGGAGAGAACGGAATATGATCGGATTTGAGAAAGGAAGATATGATGCTGATAGAGTATGCAAGGAAATTGCAATGGATATACATATTCAAGGATGAAAGAAGATTAAATGGAGTCAAGGATTGACAAATGTAAATAAAATGCCGTAGTATAGAAAAAAAATGAAATAGTATAGATATACTTGTTTTGATAATTGCAGTTGATATGAGAGATTAACGGTTATCGTTAATCTAGTTTTGTAATGACCTTTTTGATGGAATAAAAGTTTAAAATTTCGTCAAAAAAAACTTTAACTTGTTTATATCAAAGTTGTTGGGATTACTTCTAAGTTCATCTATCCTCTTATTAATACCAATAATTCTTTTCTTGGAGTTGTCATTTCCTCCTCTTAGCCATCCAAGTACGGATTTAAAATATTGTTTAATTTTAAATTTTACTCTACTTGAAAAAGGCCATTAGAAGCATTAGACCAAGCATTAGTGTATAGGGTAAAATCAGTTCACATTAAATACTCAAATGACAGAGTGACACGTGAAACAGGGGATAGATGGAAGATAAAGCGAGTGAAAATCAAGACTGAGGACAACATCTTCGGTTAGCGTAGGGTAAATCCCGAAGGGAACATTATCAACACGGGCAAACAAATACTTGTCACCAAATGACATTCAATGAAGAATATTCCTCAATATTAAATATACATCTGTTACAAAGAAGTTTGGCATTCATGACCTGCCGTTACATATTCATCAATAGCCCCCATTCTTGTCATTTAAGAGGGGCTTGATCCTAGGACCTTGTTCCCTAGGTATAACTATAAATAGTGACTTCAACAACCAGTGTAGGGGACAAAATTTCTGAAAAACTTATGCTACACGTTATTCCAAGCTAAATACTTTATTTTCTGTCTAACGTCATTCTTATTGCTGCCTTGGGAAGCCTTGCTCCCAGAACCAAGTTGTATGCTTTCTATATCGATTTCAATGCTATGTTTTGCATTTTATATAATTTCTTTATCATTTTGGAATCAAATGGATTCACTTGTCTATAAACCACACTTTAAATTCAACTATACCATTTTACGGATAAATAGTTTGGCTCCCATGGTGGGGCTTAGATAGCTTAATAATTGAGTTGATCCTTACATCTGTTACTAATCTATTTGATTCTTTGTTTCTTAGCAAAAATTATAATAGATGGCACCTAACGATGTCAACATCACACACAATGTTGTGGCACAAGAAAGTTATTACACCATATTTTCATACGTGAGGGTATGTCGTAAGTCAATTGATGTAAGCATAAAAATGAGGTCATCTTTGAAAGTACATAAAGTAATTTAATCATGTTAACATGGAGATTACAAATATTTAAGATCATGAATAGCAAGTACCAAGATGGTTGGAAAACTTAGAAGCTAAACGAATTGAAGAAAATATGTTTCGTCGAAAGTCGACAAGTTGAAAATGTTATAACATGTACTTTTGGGGTGAGAATAGGGTGCTTAAACTTATAAAGAGATTATGTTATGAGTTATTTTAGTCGTACGATAGACGTGTGTTATGTTTTGAATTCAAGCGAGTTGTTGAACAAAAGTTGAAAAAGATCATCACAAGCTACATTCATAAATGTGTTGAAACTTAAGTCAAATGTAGAGGATCTTTTATCCAAATATAATTGGAATTAGAGGATTATATACCTACCAAATTGAAGATATACGAGTCTTGTTTCCAATGCATTAAATCGTTCACCGATATGACATAAGAGTAGAGAGATATTTGCAGTTTTGCGAGACTGCACAGACTGCATATGTGACCAGTAGGTGTGTCACTAAAGCTTTTTGAGAAACGGATTGCGTGTATTATATTAGGTATTTTTGGGACATATTATATATAAAATTTAAGTTCTTGTATTTTAGTTTTTATCTCTCTTAACCGTTCATTCATACAATATACGGATAAAAAGATATAAGCGTCGGAAGAAGGGCCAATGCTAGGGTGCCAAGCTAGCACCTCTTTGACTTTTCAAAGTTTCTATAGGGGTTTAAATCGTCTTTCTCTTCATTTTTCATAGATAACCCCAAACAACTTACCTTAATCTCTCTACAAGGGTTCCAAAGAATATTGACATCCCGGTACGTAATCAAGAAGCGATAACATTAGAACGATCCCTACGACGTAAGTATCGCTATATCGCCTCTCTTTTTGGAAGGTACTTCATAGTTAAGTAAATACCTAATTTATGTATTTATGCGTTTAAATTTCAAGGAAAGTTGATAAATTTGTATCCTAATAGTTAGAACTCACGAGATGGTGATCGAAAGCCATGAGTGCGATTTATTTCACTTTTAGTGAACTATTTTGTAGTCCACTCATGTTGGCCCCTTGTGTTGATGTTTTATGTATTTTTGGAGGATAAAAGGTGTGGATAAACACCACATAATGACATAATTGTGGTCTGATCATTTGTAGTTACATTTTTGTTTTTTTGGCACTACTTTGGTTGTAGCTTTATGTATGAAGTGATTAGGGTGTGTGGGCTATTTTGCGGTATATTGTGATAAAGATAAGCTTGGAAAATGATGCATACATTTTGTTATTGTTGTGTTCTTGTTGTTGTTGTTGGTATATGGTATTGGAGGAGGGCCTTGTTACAGGGGAGATGTTGCCCAAATAAACGTAAACGAGCTACTAGTTTAAGTTGCAAATTTAGCCTTTACTCAGCATTAATTTTAAATATCCTTATGTTTTGTTAGATTGATTTGAGTTTTTGAAGAATTGCTTGGAGTATATTAAGAAATCAACGGAGTTAAGGTATGTTAAGGCTAAACCTCTCCTTCATTTTGGCATGATCTCGTAACCACATGTGTTTGATATCGAGGCATAAAGAGAAGTTCTTATTGTTGAATTTATGTACATTATCCTAGTCTCAGAAGCTAAAGTATTCTCCTTTATCGGGACTTTATATTCATTTTAGTTTTGTCTTCTTTCAACCAAGAGAACATCGAATCTATCTATATACAGTATTACAGTATTTTCACCACTATCGATCTACAATCGATAGGCATGCCTCTATCGAGCAACCTCTGATCAGATGGTAAGTTATATACCGAGCCAACTGTGGCCAAACGCCTATGAGCGAGCCCAGAATGGCTGAGATACAGAGCCTAATATGGACAAGCACCCATGAGCGAGCCTACTATGGCAGGGCAGTTACACATACCAAGCCTTATAGGTTCGAACATCTATTTTACTTACTATATTGAGAGAGATGAGGCAATATCACCAGTTAAGCATATCTTCAATTATATTTGACTCCTAGGTAATTTCAATTATTATATAATCAATTAATTTTCAGCTTTCAGTTATTCCATTGTCTTACATACTCGGTACATTATTTTGTAGTGACGTCCCTTTTACTGGGAACGTTTCATTTCATGCCTGCAGTGTAACGACCCGACCGGTCATTTTGAGAATTTAAGCTCCATTCAATGTCATAAGATCTTGAGCAACTTCATATTATATGTATTGACTTACGTGCGTGGTTGAGTTCAGTTACCGGGTGTTCAAAGTCAGATTGGAAGAAAGATTCTAATTCTGGAAGCTTAAGAAGTGAGAATTTGATCAAAATTTGACTTTTGTGTAAATGGCTCCGGAATGGTTTTTAGATGACTTCAACAGCTTTGAATGGTGATTTGGGACTTAGGCGTGCATCTGGAGGTCCATAGGATAATTTGGAGCATTTCGACGAAAGTTGGAAAAGTTGAAGTTTGGAAGATGAAGAAGTTTGACCAACAATTGAATTTTGGGATAACGGAGTCGGAATGCGGTTGTGAGAGTTGGAACAACTCCGTCTTTGGGAATTTTTTGCAAAATTTGGCATCATTCCGGGTTGATTTGATAGGTTTCGGCTCGAGTTTTAGAAGTTGGAAGATTTGAAAGTTCATAAGTTTGATTCATGGCGTGATTTGCATTTTCGGCATTCTTTGATGTGATTTGAGACCTTAAGTGAGTCCTTGTTAGGTTATAGAATTTGTTTGTGTGTTTAGACGGGGTCCCGTGTGTTTAGGGTGTGTTCCGGATGGGCTACGTGCCAATTTCCTCTATTTTTGGATTGTTGGTTTCTCGTGTATGATATCCTTCTTCGCGACCGCAAAGTGCCTTTCGCATTCGTATAGTATTCTACTGACCCGCCTAACTTTCCTTCTTCGTGTTCACATAGTATGTCTCGCGATTGCTTAGCCTCGCTCATTCCATTCATCACGTTCGCATCCCCCCTTCTACGTTCGTGTAGCAGGAACTAGGCCCTGGGCACTGTGATCATTTTCCTCTTCACGTTTGCGTGTCCCTTACACGTTCACGTAAGCTCCTGTCCATTTTTCAATCATGTTCACGTCCCTTCACTCACATTCGCGAAGGGTCTTTCTTGGTAGTCTCAATTTTCTTCTCCACGAATGCGACCCTTTCTCCGTGTTCGCGACGCATAGGACTTGGGTGAATATAAGATCTTCAAATCGAGGGTTAGGCCATTTTTATCATATTTTAACTTGTAAAGCTCAGTTTTGAGCGATTATTTGTGGGTTTTTTCGAGAAAATTGATTGGATAAGTGTTCTTCACTTAGAATTTATTATAGTCCATGATTTTATCTTTATTTTTATCATTTAATTTGTGTTTTGAGTTGAAGAAAATGGAGGTTTCTGAAGAAAATTTTCAAAATAAGAAATCATGATTTGAAGGATGCAATGGTATCGAAATTTGATAATTTTGTATGGTTGAACTCATATTAGAATGGGTGTTTGAGTTTTGTGAAATATGTCAAGTTCCGAGGTGCGGGCTCGGAGGTTGACTTTTGGGCCGATTTTTTGATTTTGATAAAGATTGAGTCTTTATGATCCGGAATAGTTTCTTATGAGTTTTATTTATGGTTTGAAGTTATTTTGGTTAGATTTGAGCCGTCCGAAGGCCTTTTCACCCGTGAAGTTCATTGTAGAGTATTGTGTCGTCTTCTTTGAGGTAAGTATCTTGCCTAACCTTGTGTGGGAGATTTTTTCTCTTAGGATTTGAGTCTTCTATGTTAATTGTAGTCTGTGTACTCGAGGTGAAGAGTGAGTGCTCGAACTAATTTGTGTAAAGTTGGCCTTTTAGGTCCTTATATTCACTAAGTATGAAGTTGTTCTTGATATGATTGAGTTTTCTATTTACTAGTTTCACCTCTACATGCTTACGTTGGAATTAATTGCTTTATGATTCACTCTTATTTGACTTAATTAAATATTTTTACCTCTCTTATTGTCATGCTATCTTTTAATAACTTCTTGTCTTTATTAAAAATCATTATTATATCTCATATATTTGTTTAGTCTTAATTGGGGTTATGAATATCTTTCCGATGCTCATCCTTAAATGAATTTGTTGTATATTCTTCGTAATTGCCCAACCTTAAAAGAAGTTTAGATATCCTATATTTAGTTGACATGTCCTTATTTGGAATTATTTGACTCGTGTTAGCTTCCTTGTTGCTGAACTGTATACTGTGGGATCGTTGTTACATATTATTTACTCCCTTGTTAATATGTTTTTATTGCGCATAGTATTCTCTATTGTGGTTATTCCTTGCGAGCTAGTTTTACCATTTCTTTGCGATCGAAAGTTCTTGGGTTGATTTACTTGTCGTACTCTTGTATTTACTGTTATTTTTGTTATCGTACTTGCTATTGTAATGCACGAGGTTTCTGTTATGCGGTTATTGTTATTGTGATCCATGAGGTTTCTGCCGTGCGAGTGTTACTGGGTTGCATGAGGTTTCTGCCATGCTATTGTTACTGTTGATATTTGCACATGTGGCGTGACAAGGTGGGATATATATATATATGTGTGTGGGGGGGGGGGGGGTTGCGCATGTGGCGAGACAAGGTGGGAACATTATTATGCACGTGTGGCGAGACAAGGCGGGCACTTACTATGTTATTATTTCACATGTGGCGAGATAAGATAGGCTATATCGGGGATTGATTTGTGATGCTTTGATGGCCTGGGGGCATTTTTGTTGTTGATATTTGTGTAGTGGTACACTTGCCTGTGTGAGCTTTATCTTATTAAAGTTGTGAGAAAACATTCTACGTGTTGTCCGTTCTTTTCCTTATGATTACTAGCTGGTATGAACTATGTTAGAACATTTGTACAAGCATACACGTAGCTAAGCACTCTTATCGGATTAATGGTTTTCTTGATATTGTTGAGTATAGATGCACACCATTGTTTACTCACCTTCTATGTGAGAATGGCTCTATTTGGCGCGTGAGTCATCAGTGCGGTTATGAGATGTAAAGAAGGCACAAGATGCTAAGTGTTAGGGTTCAAGTATTGAGACCCGTAAGTTGTGATTTGTCATAGGTTCGGTATCTCGTGGAGCTTGTTGACTAAACTCTGATATAAAAGCGGTCGTAGTTACTGTGTTATTACTTGTCCTTGCGGTATCTGTGATTTTTGATTTAGTTTGTGTTTTCGTTCCCTGTTCTTTGTCATTATTATGGGGTTTTCGCTGATACTTGCGGTTTTTCTTTCTTATTGAAATTACTGTATTCTTAGCCATATCACGTGGTCTTTATGTAGATATCATACTTTGTTATTCCTATACTTATAATTGTTAAGGTTATTAGACCAATAGGTGTATTGACTATTCCTCGTTAATACCCCACCGAGGTTAGTCTTGATACTTACTAGGCACCGCTGCAGTGTGCTCATGCTACATTTCTGTATATTTTTGTGCAGATTCAAGTATTTGATCGTTAGTAGCTGTGCAGATCATTACTGTGGAGACTCAAGGTAAACCTGCCGCTGCGTTCACAGGCTTTGGAGTCACCTTCTTATTTTGTATTTACACTGTTTTACTTATTTTCAAACAGTTGTGTTTAGAAGTTGTAACAAACTCTGTAGAGCTTATGATTTGTACTACCGATTTTAGGAATTGTAAAATTATGTAGAGATTTCTATCTCGAGACTGTTAGATTTTATTTATTAATGTTGTTATTCAGTAAATGTAACCTACTCGGCAACAAAAAAGATAAAGTTATCGCTGACTCATAGCAAAACTTCGGAAAGTCGTCGAGGATGACATCACATTCACAAAAGATGACGCCAATGAACTTCTACTACCGCACAACAATGCCGTGGTAATTTCTCTTAACGTCTAGATTTTAAATTAAACGTGTTTTGGTGGAGGCAGAAAGTTCAACCAACATCATTCAATGGAGAGTGGTGGAGCAAGCCATGCTAACCGGAAGCATCATTTCGGCAACAAAGCTTCTCGTTGGGTTCAACTTAGCAAGTGTGACAACCCAAAGAGAGATCCTCCTGCCCACTAACGCCGAAGGAGTCATGAAAACTACCTTGTTTGAAATAGTCGATGGCGACATGGGCTACAAAATAATTCTTAGCAGACCATGGCTACACGAGATAAAGGTCGCGCCATCAACATATCACCAACTTCTGAAATTCCCAACTCCAAAGGGAATCAAACAAATAAGAGGAGATCAAACGGCATCAAGGGAGATGAACGTGGTCTTGGTTTCCAGCAGTAAAGGGAAGGAACATGCGGCGTAGCAATTACAAGAACCGACGCTTGCTCTCGAAACAAACAAAGACAACAAAGGGAGGAGTTGTTGGAATCCACCAGTTAAAAGGTATTTCTAGGTACTAGAAGAAACGGACGTGACCAAATCCATGGCGAAAGAACTCAAACAAGTGGCATTAATAAAAAATTTTCTATATAGGAAGTTCCACTTGGGGACAAAAGTAAACCCGAGCTTAGGTCAGGATTTATAGAATTTCTTAAAAATAACGTTAATTGTTTTGCATGGTCGCACGCAGATATGGTAGGAATCCAATTAGAGCTGGTCATGCACAAGCTAAGACTGGACCCCAACATCCCGTCGGTAAGGCAAAAGAAGCACCCAATTGCGGAGGTCAGAAACAGGTTTGTAAAAGAAGAGGTAACTCGATTGCTCAATATCGGTTCAATCTGGGAGATTATAAGGATCTGAATAAGGCGTGCACATAAGACTCATTCCCATTGCCAAACATTGGTTAAATGATTGATGCAACGACAGGACACGAGTTGATGAGTTTCCTCGATGCCTATTCCGGGTACAACCAAATCAAGATGAACCTAGAGGATCAGGAAAAAACTTCATTCATAACAAACTTTTGCACATATTGCTACAATGTGATGTCTTAAAAATGCCGGAGTCACTTATCAGAGGCTCTTGAATAAAAATTTTGAAAAGCAAATAGGAAAAATAATGGAAGTTTATATAGATGATATGTTGGTTAAGTCTTTGAATGCAAGGGACTATTTGAAACACCTCCAGCAAACCTTTGACATGCTAAGTAAGCACAACGTGAAGTTTAACCCTGAAAAGTGTGCATTAAGAGTCAGCTCCGATAAGTTTTTGAGCTTCCTGGTGTCACAAAGGGGGATTGAAGTCAATACGACAAGATTAAAGCCATCAAAAGGACATCCCAGACCAGCTAAAAAATGTGAAAGAAGTCCAAAGACTAACATGAAGACTGGTCGCTCTAACCAGGTTCATTTCTCTGTGTTCGGAGAAGTGCCATCACTTTTTCTCACTTCTGAAGAAGAAGAAGAACTTCGAATGGACTTCAAAATGCCAACAAGCTCTAAAAGACTTGAAACGGTATCTACCAAGCCAATCTGCTGGACTGCTATAGAAAAAGAATTTAAACCAAAGTAGTTATAAGAGTTAGTCTGTAGCTATTATAGAAAAAATCACCTATTACAAGAATTAAAACCAACATATTCTAGTAAGCATGTATCTGGACATATTTTTGATAAGCTTCACATATTCATATATCTGGACAAATTCTAGTGAACTCAAAAGATAAAAAATAATTTTAGCAAAATGGATTAGGCGTCATATATATGTCAAATGCATGGGGCAAATCAACTAGTTCCGCCTTTAAGCCAATTTATTCATGTGTGTGACCATTTCTTTATAAGAAAATTAAATAGAAGTACTACAAAAAGTCACTACTCACCAACATAAGCTATTTTAGTGACGCTACCAAAAATAGCAAAAAAATACTAATAATATACGACATTCAAAAAATCTACACAATTTTCCCCCGTAAAAAGTATTGTTAGAAGTCGTTGAAGATACTTAGATGAGGCATTATATAAAATTTAAGAAAGACTGAAGGTGAATTGGACTGTTTGGGATCAAAATTTATTACCAATGATATACAATATCTAAAAAAACTAGGCAGAAAAAGTTTTTTTTCCAGTGAATATGATCGGAATTCGTTGAAAACAAATAGATGAAGCAATATATAAAACTTGAGGAAGATTAAAGGTGACTTGGACTAATTTGGAATCAAAATTCATAGTTAAATTCGAGTCTAAAAAGTTACTCTGCGACACATATATCAAACATGTATCACACATGTATCTCATACACATGCAAACATGGATATACAAGAGACACATAAAGGATACACATATGATACATAAGTGATACACTGAATATGCATAGTGTGATACACATCTTATCTTCTTTTTTGTTCCTCTTTTACTACAAATTTTGTCAAATTTGACTTCAAACCACCTCAAATATCTACAAATTCGTCCCACAATTGAATTTCAAACTCCTTAAAATGTACCCAATCTATTTTTATTTACCTTGAAAATGGTAACTACAATTATATCTGATTTTGTGGTCCTAAAAATACGTGATTTATCTTAATACTAATTGTTGGGCAATAGATGATAAGCGTAAGTAAAGAAAATAAGAAATGCAAACCAATAAGGTCACAAGGCTGGGCCTCGATCTAGCTGGAGCAGGGCCTCGAGGTCTAGACGGGATAATAGCTATGAACGATCGATGAAGAATCAATGATAATGAGGGCCTTAAAGATGTCCTTTTACGGTTAATGATGAGCAATAAATAAAGAAAAATAACAAACAATGAAAGAATAAGCAATAAATGTGAAGAACAATAGTAGCAAAGAGAATAAAGAGTGTCGTATTGTATTCAATATGTTGTGTAATAATCCAAATTCTCCTTAAAAAATGACAAATGCCCCCTTTATATAGGAGGGGTAAACCCCAACATAGTACATGTCTAATAAATGACTAAGAAAAGCTACTGGTACAGCTGTATAACGGCTCAGTAAGGATTTGTACTGTCCTTTGCAGGCTTTGTTAGTCCTCATCACGTGTCTTCAGGTGCCTTCCGCCTTTTCATGAAGATCATCGATCTTACTGCTCCGAGATCGACCATAACGAGCCTTCGATGCGCTCCCTCGAGGGATGCACCTCATACCCTGCTTCAGGTTTCTTCAAGGTTAGGTGTGGAGCGACATAGTAGCCCTAAAGTCGAACTCCCCAATTTTGGTCGTATACAGATAGTCCCCACGTTTCTTAGAATGAAAAGATAAGAAATGATCTTGACCTCGACTCTCTCGAGCCTCTCGTGATGATGTCATGCTCGTGACGTAAGCATTTCAAGTGACTGAAAACATCCCATCGATTCGTCTCCCTAGAAGCATTGATTATACTGTCAGTTCATTTTTCCAAAAGATGTTAATTGCGTCGTCGATCCGTTTCCCCAAAAGGCATTGATTACGCGGTTGATTCGTTTCCCCAATGGGCATTGATTGTGCCGTCAATTACGTTATTGTCCCTCTATGGGGTTGCTTGAGCCAAGAATTCACTCAATCTTTCTTCAACAACCTTTGGCTCTTTCCCTTCTCTACATCCTCCTCCAAACTCCTCTTTTTATGGTTCAAACCATGACCATAAGGTCATACGACAACAACTTTGTCAGTCATGCCATGGCTCTTTTTCTAAGCTTTTCACCACTGAGTGGGGTTATACTTAGTTGTTGTTGTTGTTCTTGTTGTTGGCTCGAAATAATAAGGGAAAGGCCTCAAATTCTTCCCAAATAAAAAGATATATGGACCGTAAACCGTTGATCATCTCTCTTAACTTTAACCTGGTGTGGCGCCTCATTCCTTTTGCTTTCCATGGAGTGAGGTGGCATCATCTACTAACTTTTGCATCGCACACCGATGCAACGTCTCAAGAAGTGGCTTCACAATAGTAGTGCTGACGAGACCCATACTCGCCAATTTTTTTTACCAAGACACAATTTCCCACGCTTGTTAAAATATTTTGCTCTTTGATAGGCTATAACTGCTTCGGAGGAGGTTCTCGAAGATATCGCTCTGAAGATCGAAATGGGGTCCCCGAGGAACGATTCTTGTAGATGTTTCTCCCAAAGATATACCCTCAAAATTAGATTAGGCTTTTTAGCTATTGTTCTTTGCTTCTTTGTTTCTGTGTAAGGATCCCCTCATGGGCTTTTTGTAATCGTCGTTTATTAATACAAAAGTTTCTTTAATTTTCCTTCGACTTGTGCTGAATTCCATTTTGCCTGCGTTTATGAAAAACCCAAGCGTATGACTTTATCGATCTATCCGAATACTGGACCCGAACATAGTAATCCCTTTGGTTCTCGATTGGTGAATATGATATTCCTAGAAACTCTTTGTCATCCTTCAGACTAAGCTTGGATTGATCTGATACAAACTTAGGTCGCTGGGACTCTTGAGTCCGAATTGAGTGAGAGCTGGGTCTCAATTTTCTCTAAAATATAACTTAGCCTTTTAGGCCTCGTTGGTAGTCCTCGAGGGAGAGTTTGCTTGACCATCTGAAAATAAAGATAGCCCTTAGGCCTTTACAAATAGTCTGCGAGTGAGAGTTTGCTTGAACTCTAAAGTGAAGATAATAGTCCTGAGCGAGGGTACACTCAAACTCGGGTGGCCCTTGGGCTAAAATAATTGAGACAACGTTTAAATTGAACTTGAGATGAAGATATCCCTGAGGCTTTGTTAATAGTCCCTGAGTGAGAACTGGCTCGAACTCAGGTAGCCCTTGTGCTTAATAGTCGAGCGAGCGTTTGTTTGAACTCGAAGTAGTGATAGCCCTGAGGCTTTATGAATAATCCTCGAGTGAGAACTGTCTCGAGCTCGGGTAGCCCTTGGGCTTAATAGTCGAGCGAGCATTTGCTCGAACTCGAAGTTGAACTTCCTTCACGAGGAGATGACATAATCACGTACAAAGTTGGTTTCCTCAGTGTATACACATATCCTTTCACCTTGGGCCCGGTAGAAGCCTCTTCACCATCGATAGATCCAGTGATCCTCGATTTCTACAACCAATATCAAGTGACACTTGGAAAAATCTATCCATCATTCTAGCGCATTGTTAATATGATTAGGTATTTCTCAAGTATGGTTGAACGGATGCCTTTTACAATCGACCATCTAATTTGACTGTATAGCCCTCGACTTTATCAAGGTGGACTGATTAAGCTGAAATTTTAATCCCCGAAGGCCTTTTTTGCTATCATCGATGAAGATAATGATCGAGGGTGGATGAGCCGCTTTGTACGAGTCAGGACCTCAGACCTGATCCCTGCTGAGAGAATGCCATTTCTCGAGAAATGGAATATGAATCGTAAGTTAACGCATTCCTTTGATCGGATACCTTTTCCTAACTTTGAATTAACTTTCTTCGATGATACAGCTGTCGAGTGGTATCCCGGTGCTGTCAACGATCTTCGGGGCTGGGTCCGATGACCTGATTCAATCTTCCCATATTCCAAGCATGTGTGGCATGATCTATCTAAGACCCGTTGGGAGGCCAAACATTACGTTGAGTTTTTACCTTTGTTCACACTTGAGCTTTTTTAGAGAAGACATCTTTCTTTGGTATTCTCATCCTTTGTGCCTGTGTAGGACTTGGAGAGGCTATTTTGATGAGGAAACCCCCACTTGGGGAAGGAGATACCCCAAAGCCTGCCAAGGAGAAGAAAAGAAAGAAGAAATCATCGGCCGGGTCCCCGAAGCCAAAAAAGGCTAAAACTTAAAAGCCCGAGGCCGATTTAGTAGCCTCAACTCGGGAGGCGGTCGAAAGTCTTTGTGCCAAAAGAGAAGAGAATAATGACTACCTGCTGGTGTTTAGGGGAAAAGAAATGCTGCTGCCTCAAAATCTACTGAGCCGAAGGTGACTGAGGCTGCCGAGGTGATCCCGACCCGATGTGAGGGGCTTGTTGAGGGGAATTGGCGCGAAGTCCCCAAGTCAACCAACGATCTTAACGCATTTGGTGCCAAGAGGCACTTGGCTGATGGGCCTAAAGGAACTAATGATGAAGCCTCTTGTATGGGGTATAGGGCCTTCATTGAATTAGTCGAGGTGATCAATATAGACGAGCCTCTACCGGGCCCGTCATTCTCTCTCGGGAAGATACAGATGCCCAAAATATAAACATTCCCGTCGAGGGAGTATCCCCTAGAGAGAACAATACATTTGAAGGACATTTTGCTGAGGTTGAGGAAGACCCCGATATCGACGCCTCGTTGATCTTTGAGGAATCCAAGAAGCTTCAGCAACAAGTAACCTTGACTTTGACCGCGGTATGTTGAGTTTTGATTCTCGCTTTTCTGACTCTCTTCTTCTATGTTTTCAGGCCTAAAAGCTCTCTCACCAAGCCTTTTCCAAATCACAAGCAGAGTTGGCTAGATATGAGGACGAATTTAGGAAGCTCGTTTCTGATTTGGACGAACTTAAGTCCCTTTATGCCCAAAAGAAGGGCGAGCTAGGTGACCTTCGAGCACATTTGGAGAGGATGTCTCAAGATCGGGACGATCTCAATGAGTAGGTAATATGAACTTCGTGGGTTTACTTTTGTGCCCTAGCTAGTTAAGTACTAAATGCCTTGCTTTCATTCTTTCAGCTTAAGCAAAAAGATGATCTAATCGAGAGGAGCTTAAAATCAGAGATACTGAAATCCTCGGGCTGAAGCAGCATACAGATGAAGTGTCCTCCGATAAAGAAGCTCTCCGAGAGAGGCTGATCTCGCTTGAGCATCAACTCCAAGAGGCAAAGGGAGAAAGTCGCAAATACTGAGACCTCCATTATAAACTAGCTGCTGAGCTATCTATAGCTAAGTCCGAGGCTGCCGAGCTCATGTCCTCATACAGAAAAGATGCTGCTGCTGCAAATTCTCGGGCCAGAAAGGTATCCGAAGAGGCCAATATTAAAATGTCCCGGGCTTTAGAATATGCTCGATTAAGATCTAGGAGACAAGGTCTCGAGGATGTATACGCAGGGGGCATCGATTTGTCTGCTGAGATCGAGAGGGTGAAGGCCCTATAGGAAAAATTGGCAATTCTACTTTCCTCTGATGATGGTTCAGCGAGTGATCTGCTGAGATCGAGAGGGTGAAGGCCCTAGAGGAAAAATTGGCAATTCTACTTTCCTCCGATGATGGTCCAGCCAGTGATTCGACCAACAACTCAGAGGATGATGAAGACGAAGATGAAGTCCCCGAAGGGGAGAAGGCATCGATGTTCCAGGGGTCGAGGGCCAGGTCATTAGAGGCATGATTTCCGAATGAGCTCCATCTGGTTAAGCAACCCCGGTGGTAGATTAGGTTTTCATTTGTTCATTTTTTGTGTAAAGACTCTAGGCATGAGCCTCGTAAATATGACGTTGTGAAACCTTACCATATATGTATATAAGGATTTTAGCTTCTCGTCATTTCTTATTTTCCCTTTGACATTTTTGAATAAATTTCAACGCTTGTCAATACTAGTTCGATGTATCGAACTTATGATATAAACCCCTCAGGTTTTCATGCTCGATGAGTGGTTGATAATAGTTGACCATTTAGGGCTTGATTCTCGAATCAAATTTTGACTCTGGCTCGTTGACCCTTAGATTTTAAATATATAGGCCCTTAGGCTCTTTGGACTGGCTCTTACGCTCTTACACATTGGCCCTTAGGCTCTTCAGGCTGGCCCTTAGGCTCTTACGCATTGGCCCTTAGGCTCTTTTAAGATTGGGTCGACGCGACCTTTAATATGGCTATAATTTTCCCTCTTTTGGCTAAAGATTTGATTATTCCTAGCATGTTTTATGTTTGCCCGACTCTTTGAAAACTCAAATAAGAACCTCGATTATGAGTCGATTATGATGATAATTGAGTACCTCGAGAGTTTCTCTCGAAGGCTGATATTTTGAAGCCTTTTTTGCTGAAGGCTAATTGTCTCGAAGCCTTTCCATTATTTAGAGCTGATATGATCGAATCTCTTTTTTATGCCAAGGGTAGCCTGATTAACCGGTTCTTTTTGAAGTACTTTCGAGGTATTTGAAGGTCTTTTATTTTATAGCGGCAGTCAGACATCTCTGAGTCGCGTTAATTCGCCCGTAGCCTTTTATTTGGCCGTAGCTTTTAGTCCCTGTGTGTGGTGACCTTGGCATCTATATCGAGGGTATGCCTTTTTAGGGTTCTTATAAGTTCGATATATAGACTTGGCCTTCATGTTGGGGTTATGCCTTTTTAAGGTCTTACAAATTTGAGTATGCCTCGTTGAGGTCTTACAAGCATGGTATTGCACCATTGAGGTCTTGCATATTCGATACGGCCTCACTGAGGTCTTACGAGCTTGAAATTTCCTTATTGAGGTCTTATGAATTTGAGTTTTTGATGGCTTCGACGAGCTGTCTGTTGACGACAATCCCTGAGTGTTCGAGGGTTTTTGTCCCTTAAGCCGTTTTGCGTGAAAGCATTGCACACGGTTCTTTTGCCCGTTTGGCCCAATACAATATTCTCCTATAGAGGCTCGATTTGGCCCATAGGAGAATATTTATGTGTACATATTTTTTTTCCTTTGGAGGCTCGATTGTTCTATATGGACACGGTTCTTTTGCCCGTTTGGCCCAATACAATATTCTCCTATGGAGGCTTGATTTGGCCCATAGGAGAATATGTATGTGTACAAATTTTTTTTCCTTTGGAGGCTCGATTGTTCTATATGGACACGGTTCTATTCGAGGTCCTCCTAGGCGTAGTTTGGTTTCTTACAAGGGGTGACCTCCTAGAGCGATGCCCCCCAGTATTTGAGGTTGATTGAAGAGAGGCCTTGAATACTTGATGAGTTTTCCTTAGGTAACATATGGGTCTTACCTCGTTAAAAACCTCGCCGGTAAAACCTGTTTGGGAAAAAAAATTGGTCTAAAGGAAAAAGAGTGTGACGCATGCTTTAAAACCCAAGGTCTTCAAGCTGGAGGGCACTTCGTTTCCTCTTGATTGAACACTTTCAGTGAGTTAGTGTAAAACATAAATAAAAATGGAGAGGGTTGTACTTTAACGATGGTGTTCGAACTTTGAAAATTCCAGCTACTTGTTTCGGGGACGCGACACGGTCCTTTACTCACTCGTTTGGATGTAGCCGAGAATGTAGGTTGTAGTTGTTAGCTGATTTTTTTACTTGTCTTTTGGCCTCTTTGATGTAGAGGGCGTCGATGCCGATGACATTTCGTGTAACGTGAACATCTCTCTTGCTGCATGATACTCCCCATATACTACCTTTACTCAATCCTTGGTTGGAAATTTCATCGTTTGATGGAGGGTCGATGGTACTGCCCTCATACTGTGTATCCACAACCTTCCAGATAAGGCGTTGTATCTCATGTCACCTTCAGTGACATGAAACTTGGTATCTTGGGTCGTACCAGCTATGTTGATCGAGAGGATGATTTCGCCTTTTGTTGTCTCGCTCGTCATGTTGAATCCATTGAGGACTCGAGAGGCGGGTATGATTTGGTCGAGCAGCCCGAGCTGTTCCACTTCCCTTGACCTAATTCTGTTAGCCGAGCTACCTAGACCACAAACACACGTTTAATCTGAATTTTTTTAAAAGAAAAGAAATTTCTAGTACATCATTTTGAGGTTGAGACAAGGTCTCTATGTCCTCTTCGTTGAACATGAGAGTATCCTCTGGTATGTAACTCCGAGTTCGCCTTTCCCTGGTGATGAATACCTTTGTCCGTTTGAAAACGGGTTCGTGTGAGGCATCGACCCCTCAACGATCATGTGGATGATGTGTTGCGGTTCTTCTAGTTTGTTTTTCCTGTCTGCATCTCTTTCTCGAAAATGTTTCTTAGCCCGGTCACTAAAAAATTCATGAAGATGCCCTTCGTTAAACAAATAGGCTACCTCCTCCCTAAGCTGCCTGCAATCCTCGGTCCTACGATCGTGAGTGCCGTGATAGTTACACATCTAGTTGGGGTTTCTCTGTGAAGGATCTGATAGTATGGGTTTTGGCCATATGGCATCTTTGATATTCCCTATGGCTGATATGATGCTCGAGACATCGACGTTGAAGTTGTATTTAGATAGCTGGGGTGCCTCTACCGACCTAGTGTGCCTATTGAACCTGGCTTTACCCATGAGTCCCTAGGAATTTTGACCTCGATCTATTCTTCGATCGCCTCGAGGCATGTTACGCTTGGGCGCGTTTCTTCAATCTTCTGCATACGCCTGGTATCTTTCTTTGTTTAGTCTTGGCTCTCTTTCTGTAAACCTTTGCTCATTCGTAGAGAGACTACTGGGATATACCGAGCCCGAGGGGGTTCCTAGTTGGTCATCTTCGACCCTGATCTTTGATTGGTACCTGTTGTGTACATCCGCCTAGGTCACGGCGGGATATTCAATCAAGTTTTGTTTCAACTGCCTTAAAGCTACCGAGCTTCGTTCGTTCAAGCCTTGAGTGAAGTCTTGTACTGCCCAGTCATCAGAGATTGGTGGTAATTCCATTCGTTCCATATGAAAACGAGATATTAATTCCCTTAGCATCTCGTTCTCTGTCTATTTGATTTTGAAGACATCGGACTTCCTGGTGGCGACCTTGATGGAGCCTGCGTGTGCCATCACAAAAGAATCTGCCAACATGGTAAAAGAATCTATAGAATTTGGGGGTAGGTTATGATACCACATCATAGCACATTTCAACAGTGTTTCTCCAAAAATTTTCAGCAAGATGTGTCACACCTCGTTTTTTCTACTACACCCCGTAAAGGGTATAATAAAGGGAGTTTTTTCAATTAAAGGACAACCGAAACGGGATTCATTTTTATTAAAATCAGAGTCGCCACTTGAGAGATTTATGGTATCCGAAGTCACCGGTTGAATCCCGAATCGAGGAAAAGATTGACTCTGTTTAACAATCTGCGAACCAGAAATCCGAGTAAGGAATTCTGTTAACCCGGGAGAAGGTGTTAGGCATTCCCAAGTTCCGTGGTTCTAACACGGTCACTCAACTGTTATATTCAGCTTAATTATCTGATTTTAGAACATTTTGGGCCTATGTGCAAATTTAACTTTAAACCGCTTTTAATTATTTTTAAAGAAGATTTCAACGTTATACAGAATACGTTTTTGGATCACTCCACATGAAATGCACACGCGATCCGCGATATATTTTATTTAACGTTGTTAGGATTTAGAACCAGGTCACATGAAATACACCCCCCGATTCTATTTAATCTGGTTCAGTTAAAAAATATCAACCTAATTTTTATACCGTGACAAGATCATGTTCAGCTATAACCAATTCGAGTGGCATGTGAGTAGATCGCTACATGAATAAACCCAAAATCGGAGAAATTAACCAAACAGATCCAGAATCAAATCTCCACACAACCAATTAACATCCAGCTATAAATAAGCGAGTAGACTCATTACAGGTAAGATACGTAAAGTGCAAACTACAGATGTGTCCTCAATTGTCATCATACAAAGCCCTTCATTCAACCAGAACTGAGCAAATCAAACAAACAAATATGAAAATCACTTAATCAATCGGCATTCCCAAACAACAGAACTTTAGAACATTGATCATAACCATAAGCGGTTGGTAATCACGCGGAACACGTTCCAGAAACAAGTTGAACCACAGTACAAAATGGAATATAAAGTATCGGTTTACGAAACAAACCACCAAAATCATATCCCCAAAAACACACATGAAATTGATGAGAACAAGACAATAGAGAAAGAATTGGACCTTTATTGCTGCATTTTCCTTAACGTATACAATGAGAGAAGCCTCTGATACAATGAACCAACAAGCGAGCTAATGACTTGAACCTCGAACCGGCAACTGAGCCTCGAACAGATAGCGAAGACCTCGATGGCTTGATGACTGGAAACCTCTCACATTCTGTCACTATTTCTGCTATATTTCCGGCTAGTCATGGTAGCAGTAGCTGTGAGAGGGTGGAACGATAGCTGTGTGTGTGTGCGCGCTCGCCGGTTTCAATGGCAGGTCGTCGGAGTTAGGGATGAGGGAGAAGCAGCTGCTGGTTTGAGTCGTGTGTTTATGGCTGCTGCTGCTGCTTATGAAGAGAGGGTGACGGGGGTCTGTTTCGAGTTCAGCGGCTGGTTTCCTTTCTTTTGAAGAGATGAGCGCAAGCTCTTCTCTTATGGGCGTGTGTGTTAGTCTGAAGAAGATGACATTAGGGTGTCTATGTCCAGTATTGTGGCTGTCCTATAATGTTCAAATGGCTGGAACTTTGGTCTAGGTTGCTAGGGTTTTTTGGTTAGCTTTTTGAAGAAGATGGCAATAGGGTCTTTTGGTTTTGTTTGCTAGTCTTTCGAGCAAAGAAGATGGACGATGGGGTGGGTTTTTTTTTGCTTGTACTCTTGCGGCTCTCTATGCGTTAGTTCCCCCTTAGGTCTTATTGTGTGTATAGGTTTATAGGTTTAGGTCTTGGGTTGGGTATTGGGTCGGGTCGGGTCGACCCGGTTTGGGTTGGGTTGGGGAACAGCTTGGGATTTTAAAATGGCTTGGCCCAATTCAAATTAAGACTAGTTTTTTTCAATTTTTTTTCTTTCTTTAATTAATTAAAAACCTAAATTAAACTCCTAAATTAATTCAAATCGTAAAATTAAGCTAATTATCTAAGTATAATATTTATAAAAATTAGTTGATGCTAAATTTAAAGAGAAAACTTAATAATCCAAAATTAAAAGCTAAGAAGGTAAAAATTAGCCATTTGTGTAATTTTCATTTTTAATAAAGCAATTAATTAATTATCTAATCCTAAAATCTGAACACAAACTCTAAATGCAATGCATGACTTTTTTTATTTTTTAATGGAAATTAAATATGCCAAAAATGCAAATAATTAACAAAAATCCTATAAAATTGCAAAAATTGGGAAACGGTATTTTCTGATATTTTATGGGAGTAATTCATATAGGAAAAAAATCATGTGCTCACAAGTTGGATTCAATCTCATCATCTTTCAAGTCAATCCCCTTTATGGCACAAATGTAAGCAGTATGTGCTCGTTGGGGGTCCGTAGTCCATTATATTTCGGGACGTCGGGCATTCTGAACTTCTTCGGGATGGGCTTTGAAGCTGCACTTGGCGGGAATGGTTTCTATATAAACTTCTTTGAATCTACGCCCTTCAGAATCGGGGCGCACTCGGGATCTGATCAACCCTCGAGTTATAAATCTCCACCCTTTTATCGTTATCTTCTATCTTCTTTTCTCCTGATTCAATTCTTTTGATGAGGTCCTCGAGCATCTTCATAATAGCGGGGTCAGCTGCTGACCCGTTGTTGCTCGATCTCTCCGGTACCTGCTCGACTCGAGGAGCCGTTTTCGGTGCTACTGTGCTTGGATTTTTTGGTGGCTTTGTAGCTGAGCAATAACCACCTGTTGTGCTTGTAACATTAAAAAATGACTTGAAGACTAACATCTATTTCCTCACCGCACACGCTTCCGTTGGTAGGAGAACTTACATCGACATGCACAACGTTCCGTGAGCTTACGTCGATGGCGATTTGTGCTGGTGCCTCCCCTGGGTTTTGCGGTGGTACACCGGCATCTGCTGGTGCTATCCCTGGGAATTGCGGTGGTACACCGGCGTCTGTACCGTTTTCTCCCTGGAGCCCAATGCTGTTGTTTTCACGTGCATTTGCTGAGTTAGACATTTTGACCTGAAATCAAAGATTCTTGGACAAAAAAAAGTATTAAGGATAACTTGTTTTCAGAAAACTAGCACCAAAACAATCACTATTATTTTAGCCCCACGGCGGGCGCCTAACTGTTTACCTTAAAAATGATAACTACAATTATATTTGATTTTGTTGTCCTAAAAATACATAATTTATCTTAATACTAGTTGTTAGGCAATAGATGCTAACTGTAAGTAAAGAAAATAAGAAATGCAAACAAATAAGGTCACAAGACTGTGCCTCGAGCTAGCTGGAGCAGGGCCTCGAGGTCTAGACGGGCTAATAGCTATGAACGATCGATGAAGAATCAAATGATAATGAGGGCCTTAAAGATGGCCTTTTGCGATTAACGATGAATAGTAAATGAAGAACAATAATGAACAATGAAAGAATAAGCAATAAATTTGAAGAACAATAGTGTTAGCAAAGAGAGCAGAGAGTGTTGTATTGTATTCAATTTATTGTGTAATAATACGAATTCTCCTTATAAAATGACAAAGGCCCCCTTTATATAGGAGGGGTGAACTCCAATATAGTATATGTCTAATAAATGACGAAGAAAAGCTATTAGTACAGCTGTATAACGGCTCAGTAAGGATTTGTACTGTCCTTTGCAGGCTTTGTTAGTCCTCATCACGTGTGTTCAGGTGCCTTCCGCCTTTTCATGACGATCATCGATCGTACTGCTCCAAGATCGACCATAATGAGCCTTCGATGCGCTCCCTCGATGGACGCACCTCGGGGTTGCACCTCATGCCCTGCAGCTTCGGGCTTCTTCGTGGAGTGGCATAGTAGCCCTACGAGGCTTCTTCGTGGAGTGGCATAGTAGCCGTAAAGTCGAATTCCCCAATTTTGATCATATACAATTTCAACAACACCCACTCGTAATAAATTTTAATTTCGAAAAGTCAAATTTTTAAACTCAAGTTAAGCAAGCTTCAATGACTTTAAATAAAGTTTTAGCTCATCTTCTTCTCTTTTCAAATTAGTTTAGTGAGTTACTGCATCAATATACTTGCACTTATAATTTTCATTTGTCTCTTTTCTAACTTTTTTGCACTTGAATTCCTATTTGCAGATTGAAATGCTATTAGCCATATTCAATTAAGGCTCTTTTCATGCACGAGAAGATTGAAATAACCTATAAGTTGTAATCCACAAGTAGAGACCACCCTAGAGTAAAAAAAAAAAAAAAAGAGTGAAGAAAACTTAATATTAAATATATTTTTTTTATTAATTGATTTTTTTTTTATGAAAATGACATTTGGCCCTTCTTAGGTAAAATTTTTGTTATGGGCTAGTTTCGGTTGAAATTATAGTTTTCCCTTCCTTCTATCTTCTTTACCTGCCCAATAAAGGATAATTCAATACAAAGAGAAAAGAAAACTCTACCTAGTCCATATGAGACTTTTGCCTTCCACGCATAGACGAAGAGTTAGAATAAAAAAGGATCCACAAAGAAATTTTTAACTTTGCATGACCCGCTATTGATAATAGTACTAACATAACGTATAGCATCGCAATGCATGAACGTATGGTCAAAAACTAACTTACGTGCAATTCAACAGCATATACTATCTTAATTTGATTGATTTAGGTGTAAAGCTTGAAATGAGCAAGAGGGGCCAAAAAGATTGAAGAGAATCAAGTTTTGAGCTAAAACAATAATTTTTCAGAACAGAAGAACTTGGGGCAAAATGTGGAGACGATTTGTAATCGTCTCAATGATTGAAAGCTATCAAAAATTAAATAAGGAAATACTGCCGGGTCCCCCTTTATTGAGTAATAAGGCTTTTATATCCATTACATGTGTTTTACAATCCTCAACTAACAAAAGACTTGATGCATAATCTAATATTATATACAATCATATATCCTTAGCTACTTGTGCGGTGCCTTGAGTGGCTTCACAATGAGAATGGGGCAATGCACATGCTGAGCGCAATAGTCACTCACACTTCCCAGAAAAGCCCTGCAAGCCAAGTTTAAGCACTGTGTAAAAAGGTTTTTACTTCAAATCGCGAACTCTTATTACGAGCAGACTAAAACCTCATTTCCTAAAGTATACAACACTTCTACTTAAACATCACAAAATAAGAATATTTATAGCATCAGGGTCTGCCTCACTTAAAATTTGAAACTACCTTTGACATTTCGGTGGACGTTTATTCTGTCAAACTATATAATCCTCCTATATAATAGTATAAGTTTCTTTAGAATCATCATGTAAATAATAAGAATTATTCTACATATCCTGGTACTGGACAAGAGACTTTCGGACAGTAAAAGGCAGTGCTCTATATCTAATCAAATGAAACTGCATATTCAAATTACCTTTTGATTTTGCCAAGCCCTCGGCTACTCATAACTAGAAGGTCAACGTGCAACTCATCAGCGGCTTGACATATCTTATCTTTTGGGTCCCCTTCAAGGATCAGTGTCTCTGCCTTCACCTGAAACAATCATACATATTTACTTAATTAATAAAGGTTTATTTAAACATGAGTCACAGAACCACCTACTAGAAGAACTGAAATTTCAAACCAATTTATACGGCATAGAATATCTTCCAACTCCTGATCCAACAAAGAATATGGGGAAAAACTCATGCTAAATACACGTCAATTTTTGTTACCTGATAGCTTGTGTTTTCTGTTACTCCATAGTCCATACATTGTACGTTAAGGGCCTCATTCAGAAAATATAAGGAATAAGCAGATATTCCTTGGTCTATTATATAACATTTTGTATGTTTACTGTTGAATATGTCAAAATCTTCATCCCGCATGGTGGTTTAGGCAACTGGTATGAAAGTTTTTCCTATAAAAGAAGGCCTAATGTTTAAGATTTAAATACACCTCTCATTTGCCTTCTTATCTTCTTAAGTCATTTGTATCTTCTCTCTTTAGTATTATTTCACTTGTATTTTTGGAGTGGAATAAAATATTGGTTGTGTCCGAGGAGTAGGCAAAATTAGCCGAACCTCGTAAATTTTAGTGTTCCTTTTATTGTTGTTTTATTGTCTTATTAATTATTTGGTGGCTGCCATAATTTTTGGTATAGTAGTTGTGACTCATTCACACTATATACATTTGACTTCCGCAACAATTGGTATCAGAGTCAGGGTACTGTCTAAGTATGCTCTGTGGTTGCAGCATAGTCTGATCTTCCACATCAGAAAAGATTTATCTAGGTAACTCAGTCAAGGTTGTGTCTGAGTATGCTCTGTGGTTGCAGCTTAGTCTGATCTTCCACACCAGAAAGGAAATAATATTGATTTGTGTCGTCAGCTATTAAATAATATTTGTGTCAAAGATGAGAGACAATGAACAAGAAGAATCTACATCAAGTGTCAACAATACGTCATCATTGGCATCTTCGCTTATAACAAGAATTGTGTCAAATGCGAAATTTGCGGTAGAAATATTTGACGGGTCAGGACATTTTGGGATGTGGCAAGGCGAGGTTCTAGATGTCCTTTTTCAACAAGGGCTAGATCTTTCTATTGACGAAAAAAGACCAGATGTTATTGGAGAAGAAGATTGGAGAATTATCAACCGTGTTGCTTGTAGTACCATTCGATCATACTTTGCTAGAGAGCAGAAATATCCATACACAAAGGAAACTTCTGCAAGTAAATTATGGAAAGCACTGGAGGATAAATTTTTGAAGAAAAACAGTCAAAATAAATTGTACATGAAGAAGAGACTTTTTCACTTCACCTATGTTCCTGGTACCACGATGAATGAACATATCACCAGTTTCAATAAGTTGGTCACAGATTTGCAAAATATGGATACAACTTATGATGATGATGACTTGGCCTTGATGTTGTTGGCGTCACTTCCTTATGAGTACGAGCACCTTGAAACTACTCTACTCCATGCAAATGACGAAGTTTCTCTCAGAGAAGTTTGTTCGGCTTTGTACATCTATGAACAAAGAAAGCGAGAAAAGCAGAAGGGCGGAGAAGGAGAAACACTATTTGTGAGGGGTCGTCCTCAAAATCAAACTAGGACAAAGAAACGAAGATCTACATCAAGATCTAAACCCAGCAAAGATGAATGTGCCTTTTGTCGTGAAAAAAGGCACTGGAAGAAAGACTGTCCGAAGTTGAAGAATAAGGCCAAACATAACAATGGAAAGGCTATTATGGATTCAAATGTAGCTGATTGTGATGATTCAGATTTCTCATTAGTTACAACGGAGCCGTCAACATCATCAGACATATGGTTGATGGACTCGGCTTGTAGTTATCATATGTGTCCCAACAGGGATTGGTTCGTGGAATTTCAAGAAGAAGAATATGGAGTCATCCACATAGCGGATAACAACCATCTTACCTCATATGGCATCGGTTCAATACAATTAAGGAACCATGATGGAATGATCAGAACATTAACAGATGTTTGATATGTACTAGATTTGAAGAAAAATCTCATCTCTGTGGGAGCCCTAGAATCAAAAGAGTTCAAAATCATTGCAGAAAATGGAGTGATGAGAGAATGCTCTGGTGCACTAGTGGTAATGAAGGCCAATCGGAAGAACAATAACATGTACCGTTATCTCGGTAATACAGTTATTGGGACATCGACAGTAACATCTAGTGACGAAAAAGAGGCAGAAACAACCAGGCTATGTCACATGCGCTTGGGAGATGCTGGAGGAAAATCCTTGAAAACTTTATCAGATCAAGGATTGTTAAAATGAATAAAGGCTTTCAACTTGGATTTTTGCGAGCATTGTGTCAAAGGGAAATAGACAAGGGTCAAATTTGGTACAACGATCCATAATACCAAAGGCATTTTGGATTATGTACACTGTGATGTTTGGGGTCCTTCCAAAACTCCTTCATTGGGTGGGAAGCACTATTTTGTAACATTTGTTGATGATTTTTCCCGAAGAGTATGGGTGTATACAATAAAGAGCAAAGATGAAATGTTGGGAATTTTCTCAAATGGAAGACGATGATGGAGAATCAAACAGGCAGGAAGATCAAGTGTATTCGCACAGACAATGGAGGTGAATACAAAAATGATCATTTCAATAAGGTCTGTGAAAATGATGGTATCTTTCACTGTCAAACATACATCACAACAGAATGGAGTGGTAGAACGTATGAACCAGACCTTGCTGGAGAAGGTACGGTGTATGTTGTCCAATGCTGGATTGGGCAAAGAATTTTGGGCTGAGGCAATTACATATGCATGCCACCTCATTAATCGTCTATCATTTGCTGCTATTGATAGTAAGACGCCATTTGAAAAATGGTATGGAAAGCCTGTTGTAGATTATCACTCTTTGCACGTGTTTGGATCAACTGCATACTATCATGTGGCAGAGTCGAAATTGGATCCAAGGGCAAAGAAGGCTATTTTTATGGGAATTACTTCCGGAGTCAAAGGATATCGCTTATGGTGTCCTATGACAAAGAAAGTAATATTCAGCAGGGATGTTACCTTTGATGAATCTGCTATGGTAAATAAGGTAACAGAAGATACCAAACAAAATAAAGGTGCTTCTACGCAGGTGGAGTATGAGGGAAAGTTTATTTTTCCTACACAAGAAGCAGAAAATGAAACAAATGAAGATTATCCTCTGGAAGGAGTGCCAGTAGAGGATATTCCAACTCAGGAACCTCAACAACAACTTGAATCAATAGCAACCAGCAGGCCAGACAATAACGAAACATGTTCGTCTCATAGAGACGGTTGCTTGTGCAACCTCGATTGTAGCTGATGATGTTCCTACCACTTATAAAGACGTAGTCCAAAATTCAAAAGAAGATAAGTAGAGGATTGTCATGAATGATGAAATACAGTCCCTTCATTAGAATCATACATGGAGATTGGCCAATCTCCCGAAGGGAAAGAAAGCAATTGGGTGCAAATGGGTATTTGCAAAGAAATAAGGATTTCCTAACCAAGAAGATGTTCTCTACAAAGCAAGATTAGTGGCCAAAGGATATGCTCAAAAGGAGGGAATTGATTACAATGAAGTGTTTTCTCCAGTTGTAAAACATTCCTCCATTAGAATTATGTTGGCTTTGGTAGCACAATTAAATTTGGAAGTAGTTCAGATGGA
>MU694564.1:17231-34731 GCA_026770625.1 Nicotiana glauca | reverse complement strand
GAAAATATGGGGTGCAAACTTGAAAAATCATTGTACGGATTGAAACAATCTTCTAGACAATGGTACAAGCGATTTGAGGAAATCTACATGACTCAGCCAGGAGGATTCAAAGTCACTGGAAAAGAAAATATGGGGTGCAAACTTGAAAAATCATTGTACGGATTGAAACAATCTTCTAGACAATGGTACAAGCGATTTGACAAGTTTATGTTGCGGCAAGGGTACAAGAGAAGCAAATACGATCATTGTGTGGATTTGCGCAAGCTTGAAGATGGTTCCTTTGTATATCTTCTCCTATATGTTGATGATATGTTGATAGCTTCCAAGAATTCATAAGAAATTGATAAGTTGAAGATTCAACAACAGAAGGAGTTCGAGATGAAGGATCTGGGTGAGGCAAAGAAAATTCTTGGCATAGAGATAATAAGAGATAGACATTCAAAGAAACTCTGTTTATCTCAAAAGGAATATTTGAAGAGATTACTACAGCGCTTTGGCATAGATAACAAGACTAAGCCAGTTAGTACTCCACTGGCTCCCCATTTTAAGCTAAGTACTATTATGTCGCCAAATGATGAAGTTGAATGAGAGTATATGTCAAAGATACCATACGCAAATATTGTTGGTAGCTTGATGTATGAAATGGTCTGTACGAGACCTGACATTTCACAATCTGTTGGAGTTATTAACAGATATATGCATAATCCAGGAAAGGAGCATTGTCAAGTTATGAAGTGGATTCTACGGTATATTCATAATACTGTAGATGTTGGGTTAGTTTTTGAGCGGGGAAACAATCAGTCTGTAGTTGGATATTGTGACTCAGATTTTGCGGGTGATCTGGACAAATGAAGATCAACTACTAGTTATGTGTTTACTTTTGCAAAGGCACCAGTTAGTTAGAAGTCTACTTTGCAGTCAACAGTTGCTTTGTCTACAACAGAGGCAAAGTACATGGCTATTACAGAGGCTGTGAAGGAGACAATTTGGCTTCAAGGGTTGCTAAAGGAGCTTGGCATTGAACAAAAAAGCATCATAATTTTTTGTGATAGTCAAAGTGCATATTTTTGTGATAGTCAAAGTGCTATTCAATTAGCGAAGAACCAAGTTTATCATGCAAGAACGAAGCACATTGATGATCGGTATCATTTCGTACGAGAAATCATTGAAGAAGGTGGAGTCACGGTGAAGAAAATTCATACTACAGAGAATCCTGCTGATATGCTGACAAAAGTGGTGACTGCGGTCAAGTTTCAACATTGTTTGGATTTGATCAACATTGTTGAACACTGAAGATTGAAGATGAAGACAACCAAAATTTGTTATCGAGAGAAAATTGAAGATGTGGAATTTTTCCAAGGTGGAAATTTGTTGAATATGTCAAAATCTTCATCCCACATCGACGGTTTAGGCAATTGGTAGGGAATTTTTTCCTATAAAAGGAGGCCTAATGTTTAGGATTTAAATGCACCTCTCATTTGCCTTCTTATCTTCTTAAGGCATTTGTATCTTCTCTTTTTAGTATTATTTCAATTGTATTTTTGGAGTGAAATAAAATATTGGTTGTGTCCGAGGAGTAGGCAAAATTAGCATAACCTCGTAAATTCTGGTGTTCCTTTTATTGTTGTTTTATTGTCTTATTAATTATTTGGTGGCTGCCATAATTTTTGGTATAGTAGTTGTGACTCATTCACACTATATACATTTGGCTTACTCAACATTTACTATCTTATCAAATCAATTGTGTTTTGTGGTCATTAGGATTACGTTTGTATTACATTTCGTTTCCTCAATAAGTGTGCAATACATATAAGTTGATGATTCACAAACTACGTGTACAAATTAAATATTTAATACATCTTACACACGGTAATAGCAATATTTATATATCTTCCACACGGTAATAGCAATATAGCAAATTGTTATAATATAATAAGGCATGCCTTATAATACCGAGATTGTGATACCAAGTTAGCAGCGAGAAATTTAAAAATAGCCAGATTTACCACTGATCGTTCAAAAATAGCCAAGTTTCAAAAGTCATCGAAATTTAGCCACTTTAAATATGAGCGAAAATACTGTTCAAAATCCGGAAAAATACGTCCGCAAATTTTACGGGAGTTCCAGCATAAGTATGCTTGAACTCCCGTAAATTTTACGGGAGTTCCAGGATAACTATGCTGGAACTCCCGCAAATTTTACGGGAGTTAAAGCATAATTATGCTGGAACTCCCGCAAATTTTACGGGAGTTCCAGCAAGTATAATTGTCCAGTATAATATACTGGAGTTTGGAGCACTGGTGCTCCAGTCTCCCGCAAATTTTACAGGAGTTAGCAAAGTATACCGGTCCAGCATAATATGCTGGAGTTCGTACACAAATGCACCAGAAGTCCCGTATATTATACTGGACCGGTCCCTGTTACAGCAAAATAATGGCTATTTTTCATTGACTTGGTAAACACTAGCTATTTTTCATTAACCAATGTGAAAACTGGCTATACCATGATATTTTAACAAGTTAGCAACATGAAAGAACTAGCTTCATCATGATATTTTAACACGTCTATTCCAATTCTACGGTCTAACTCGTATAAAATATACATAAATTCTCATATAAGTTAGGAAAGTGCACGTATACAATCTTGAAACGAAAGCTAATAAATGGTAATAATACAGTGTAATAATAATGAAGAGTTCAGAATCTCCTTCTCTCGGCACATTTTAAGCGTGAATGCTAAAATACGCTGACCGAAAATGGGATGAGGACTGCCAAGGAAGAACACCACGAAGATGCAATTGGCGGAATTTGTAGGTTTAGGAAGCAGTAGCAATGGTCAAGGAAAAGGTAATGATACAAAGGAAACCCTAAGCAACAACAAAGGAAAAAGTTTGATTCAAGAAGATCCATCTGGTTGTGAATCAACAAGGTCGAAAACACCGGTGAATTTGAGTAGTAACAACAAGAGCTACCCAAATTCGACGCCTACAACAACAATTGGGATGTTTGGATCCCCAAGTACTGTTCCATTGAACACTGTTACACTAAATGTTGTTGATGCAGCTGATAGGAAGGAGGTCGCAGATCAAGTATCAGCAAAAGAGAAGGCTAGTACGAGTAGACAAGGAGCTGAAGAATAGAAAGAGCAGGGGAAAAGTGAGAAAACTGAACGGAAATTAGAGAAACCATGGGCAAAGCTATTTGCAGGGAATAGGTTGGCAGAAAGAGGAATGGATATTATGTTTATCCCTCTAATGATTTAGGATGAGATTAAAAAGTCCCAATTGCAGCAGGAAGAAATGGAAGAGGAGAATGAGAAGTCGAAAAAGCCAGTGGTGATGTATGTCATTAGAGAGGCACCATCAATTGGGACCATAGAGAGATTCATAGCCTCGAATTGGAATTTTGTTGCTAAGCCTAGAGTATACTATCACAATGAGGGCTATTTTGTGGTTTTGTTCAATACAATTAAGGACAAGAATGAAGTCTTGTACACAGGACCACACACAATAGGTAATAAACCTATTATACTTAAATCATGGACTGCTGATTTTAACTTCTATGATGAAGTGTCGAAGGACATTCCATTATGGGTGAGCTTTCCAAATTTGCCATTGAACTACTGGGGGGAAATCACACTAAGTAGGATAGCAATTACTTTAGGATGTCCAATCTATGATGATGAATGCACCTCTAGTGCAGCTAGAATTTCATATGCTAGGGTGCTTATAGAGATGGACATATCTAAAGAACTTCCTACGAGTGTTGTGGTAAAGGATCAAACGGGGAAATTTTTTGAGCAGAAAGTGCAATATGACCGGGTTCCAACCTATTGTCAAAAATTTTGTACGGTTGGACATGATTGTAGCAATATGAAGGGACATGGGGAAACACAAGACAAAACTCATGGGGTATGAACAACAAAAATAGCAAAGAACAATACAAAAGAAGGGAGGACAAATACAACAAACTAAGGTGCAGAAGCCTGCAGTACAGTGGGTAGCAAAGGAACAAAATAAACAAAATGAGGAGGAGAAAGGGGATGAAGGGAAACAAGAGCAGAACGATAAAGAGGAAAAGAATAAAGAAGCATGGCAAAAAGTAAGTGGAAGAAGTTCACATAACAAGCAGAGCAATCACCAACAAGTTACTTTAAAAATTACAAATGGATTTACTCTTTTCAGGGGGGATCCAATGCTAGAGCAAAATAGTTGGGCAGATAAAATTGATGAGCAGGAGAGGATGCAAGAGAATACATGGCAGGAACCTCAAAAAATCATAACAACATGAAGATAGTCACATGGAATGTTAGGGGCTTCAACAAAGTGTATAAACAAAAAGAGATGAAGGAGTTCATAAAGGTGAATAAAGTAACTATAATTGCAATAATAGAGCATAAAATTAAAGATGAATTGATTAATAATACGATAACAAAAATAGCTGTTGGATGGAAGTGGTGTGCAAATCGCTCAGTGAATGGTAAAAGTAGAATATGATTGATGTGGGATTCTAACAAGATAATGTTTTCACAGTTGAAGGTTAACAAACAATTCATACATGGAATAGTGAAGAATGGGACTGACACTGTCTAGTTTGCATTTACAGCTATATATGGGCTACACACAATAGAAAATAGAAGTGATTTGTGGAGCAACTTGAGAGAGCTGGAAGAACAAATGACAATACCTTGGCTTCTCGTGGGTGATTTCAATGCAATTAAAGATATAGAGGATAGAATGAATGGTACTGAAGTACATATGAATGAAATAAAAGACTTCAGAGAATTTATGATGGAGTGCCAAATGACAGAAGTAGTTACAGTGGGACGGGGGTTTACATGAACAAATAACCATGTATATAGTAGAATAGATAGAGGGATAGTGAATGACAAACGGATGCTAGAAATGGCACCAATGCAAGTGCAAGTTCTAGATCCTCAGTTTTTAGATTACTCACCTTTGAGTATTGAATTGGGGCAGGAAAATGATAACAGAAGGAGACCATTCAAATTCTACAATTGCCTAGCTGAATATGAAGATTTTGAAAAAGTAGTGCAGAATGGTTGGAAATATAAAGGCAACAAGATGGAAGGTATAATACAGAATCTAAAGAAGGTAAAATATGGCTTTAAGAATTTAAACATGCAGGAATATACAGGGATAAAAAAGAAGGTACAACAGAAGAGAGAAGAACTGGCAAATGTGCAAGCTCAAATGAGGCAGAATAATCTGAGCAGGGATATGTTTAAAGCAGAGAAGAAAGCTAGGAAAGAACTGGAAAAATGGAGTATGATAGAGGAAGGAATATATAAGCAAAAGTACAGGGTACAATGGCTCAAATTAGGTAATTCAAATACAACATACTTCTTTGCAAATATGAAAGGGAGAACAACTCAAAATCAAATCAAAATGATAAAAGATGAGGGAGGAATCTGGATAACTAATGAAGATGGAGTGGAGCAGGAAGTCACTGGGTTTTATAAGAGGCTTTTGGGGGAATAAACTAGAAGACTACCTGCCATTAACCTCACTATTATGAAAGGAGGACCTGTACTTACAAGGAAGCACCAGCTAGAACTAACAAAACAATTTACAAGGGAGGAAGTTTATGAAGCTTTGAAGGGGATTGAAGATTCAAAAGCACCAGGGGATGATAGATTGAATGCTTATTTCTTCAAGAAGTATTGAAAGATAATTGGACATGAGATCACAGAAGCTGTTCTGGAATTTTTCAAAAACAGTGAAATGCATAAACCACTCAATAACACCCTTGTCACTCTTATCCCAAAAGTTAAAAACCCAGAGTCCATTAAGCAGTATAAACCCATATCATGTTGTAATTTCCTGTATAAGATTATTTCTAAGATGATTACTAGTCGATTGCAGAAGGTAATGGATTATCTGGTGGATGGAAGTCAAGCAACCTTTGAACCAGGAAGAATTCTAAATGACAATATTTTACTAGGACATGAATTGGTGAAAGGTTATGGTCGGAAAGGTATATCCCCAAGGTGTATGATCAAGATAGACATGCAGAAGGCATATGATTCAGAGTGGGTCTTCTTAGAGCAAGTATTGGCAGCAATGAACATACCAGACCAATTTCTTAAATGGATAATGACTTGTGTTTCTACAATCACTTATTTAATAGTGATAAATGGTAAGCCAACTACTCTTTTTGATGCCAAGCGTGGGATGAGGCAATGGGACCATTGTCTTCTTACCTATTTGTTTTAGCCATGGAATACCTTACAAGGCTGTTGAAGAATTTGCAGAATAAGCCAGACTTTAACTTTCATCCGAAATGTGAGAAACTCAATATATTGCAACTCAGTTTTGTAGATGATCTTCTACTCTTCTGTAGAGGTGATCTCAAATCAGCACAGATGCAAAATGACTGCTTTCAACAATTCTCCTCCTTATCAGGATTAGTTGCAAACCAAGGAAAGAGTTGTATATACTTTGGAGGTGTATCAGGACATATGTAGCAGCAAATATTGAATAGTTTGGGATTCTCTTTGGTCTCTCTACCTTTCAGATACCTCGGAGTACCACTTAGTGCTAAAAGATTGACAGTTAATCAATGTCAACCCTTACTGGACAAAATTTTAGCAAGAGTGCAATGCTGGACTGCAAGATTTTTATCTTATGTAGGGAGGTTACAAATGATTAAAAGTGTGCTACTATCTATCCAATCATTCTGGTCGCAAGTATTTCCTTTGCCAAAAAAGATTCTACTGAAAATTAAAAGCATTTGCAAAAAGTTTCTATGGACAGGGGAGGCAGAGGGGAGCAAGAAATCTTTGGTCGCATGGACACAACTTTGCTGGCCAAAAACTGCAGGAGGCTTGAGCATACGGATATAGTGACTTGGAACAAAGCAGCAGTCTTGAAACAGATGTGGAACCTATGCAATAAGAAGGACAAATTATGGATCAAGTGGAATTCGACTACTGTAGTCGGAAAATATAATAAAATAACTAATAATTAATTATTATTTGTATAATATCCCCACTACAGTAGTCGAAAATATTTTTTAAAATAAATAATAGTTTTTTCTTATTTTCCGACTACTTCAGTCGGAAAATAGCTACATTTTCTAATTTTTGGTGGAAAATATTTTCCGACTATTGTAGTCGGAAATTTCCGACACTGTGGTCGGAAATTTCCGAATATAGTAGTCGGAAAATATTTTCCGACCAATCTTTTTCCGACTACTCTAAATCAGTCGGAAAGTAGTCGGAATAGGTACTTTTCCGACTACTTTCCGACTATTTTGGTAGTCGAAAAATAGCGAATTTCTTGTAATGATACTTACTATATAAAGAAAGAGAAAACATGGAATGTGAAGGCTAACCAAGCAACATGGACAAATCAGAAGATATTAAAAGCTAGAAAATACCTGACAGAAGAAAGAATTAATATAGAAGAAGTGATGACTGGAAAGGAATATTCAATCAGAGAGGTATATAACAAGATGAGGGGTGAATTCACAAAGGTCACATGGAGGAGATTAATATGCAACAACTGTAGTAGTCCAAGGTGGCTATTCATTATGTACATAGCTGTCCAAAGAGGTTATATACAAAGGACAGATTGATAAAATGGGGTAATATTACGAATGCAGAGTGTGTGTTATGTGAAGAAGCTGATGAAAGGCATGATCATATGTTCTTTAAATGCAAATATTCAAGCAATGTGTGGGAGAGTAATGTATTGGGCTGGAATAGGAAGGAAAGCCAAGATATGGTCTGAAGAAATAAGCTGGGCCAGTGCATATGCAATAGGGAGAAGATCAGATGCATCTATATATAGAATGATTCTAGCTAGAGCTGTATACTACTTGTGGCAGGAAAGCAATTGGAGGACTTTCAGGAAGAAGAAAAGAAAGGCTGAAGAGTTGGTGAGAATGAGAGTCCAAGACATACACTGCAGAGACAAACACTGAATTTCTATCCTTAGACAGATTCTGAATGTGTAGATGAGGTGTTTAGTGAAGCAGTATATATAGGTTGGGGCTGCATGTCCAACTATATAGTGAGGGTTTTTTGTAAAAATTAATGCATGTATTGGTTTTTTCCCAGGAAATAAAGATTAAATTTCAAACAAAAAAAAAATTCAAAAAAAATAAAAAATAATGAAGAGTTCCACACTTGAAACCAAATGTTGTATAATTTTTTTTTTTTGTTGAGGAATTATATTTTCTTATACTGCAAAGCAAACGGTCTCCAAAAATATGAGTTAGCTAGACCCATGCTCAAACAGTTTTAGTTTCAAAGACTAGACTCACCCTAAAAAAATATGCTTTCTACAAAATATTGGTTCAGACTAATTCGTTTATTTTTTTTATGTACATAAATAACGTATAAAAAATTGAGAATGACAAGGAAATCGTTAAAGATACCCTCTTTTGCGTGCACATACGGAATGCCCGAGACAGTATTGTAGTTGCATTCTCTTGTTTTGCTTTTTTCATGGCTTCTACCATAGTAGGTGCACCAAAGACAACTATAAACATAAACAGAGTTAGTATCAATCAAATTGAGGTACCCAAATTCCCATTAAATGAAGCACGGATCATGCAAAAAATTATCAAAATTGGAAACTCATTTTCAATTTAATTCATCAATTAAAGGAAGGGGGAGATTAATGACATACATGTCTCCAATCTGCTGCTATAATAAATGAAGTTATGCTTAATAAATACTTTTTGTAATTAAAGATCATGGCCAATTACATCTTCTGTTAGCAGACGGTAGACCTAATTAATATGCTAGAGAAAAAAGAAGGGAAAAAAAGGATGACTAAAATCCAGGCAGAGGAAGAGACTTAGGTGAATTTCACGGGTAATTAAAGTTCAGCTGGAGCAAGTTAACTTCTCTCCTTACATAAGTGATTCTTATTATTTGATGAAGATACTGATAGTCTAGAATGGTACAAGCATGAGCATAACCTATGCACAAACAAATCAATCCACCTCTTTGATAGCTCGGCAAAACCCTTTCTAATACACTCATGAAACTAGACACGGAACCAAAATTTGAACTTTATGGGTTTTCTACCGCAACTCATTTAACTTATTAGTTTCGAAATCAATTTTACCACATATACAAGGAGCCAAATTCAAGTTACCAATTTGAATGAATCCACATCTTCAGTTCCCCTTTACAATCCGCCCATGCACAAAACTTTGATGTGCTCCTGGCAACACAAATGGACATATCGCTGGGTTGGGACTCACGCAGGCAGAGAATGCTTGGGTTGACTAGGATTCGCCGATTCCCTTTTTATGTCTTTCTTTAGCAGATCGTCGCAGAACTATTGTGTTACACGGAATTTTCAAAATACGTCCGGACCTCGCCAAAACTCAACTTTCATCACATCATAGACGACAGTTATATCAACTCTATTGCATGTCTCAGGCATGGTCAAATAAAAGGAGAGGTTGGAGTGCCACATTTTAATTAGCTGAAAAGGCTTAAAAGCAGCTTTGCTGTTTATTAAATATTTTAAAGAAATCCAAAAAAATTTAAAAGATAATCTTACCTGCTTTTACCCAAGCGCCCTCTTAATTACGTAGAACATATGAATAATGTAGAGGAATAGTTTCTCTTTAGCCGTAAGTATCCTTTTACAAGTACGTACTAATTATTGTTAGAGCAGTGTGGTGTTTTACTGTCTAAATAAGCATTGGAATAAAAGTAAAGGTTTTGGAAAAATATATAAATACAGAATTATATTATGAGACAAATTAAATAAAGAATACCTGGTCCAGCAGGATAAACCATGGGGCTAAAAGGAGGTTGGACATTAATCAAAGTGATAATAGTGGTTTCTTCTTCAGAATTGTTGAGCAAGTGATCCAATGCCCAATTCAGAGCATAGAAACTCTCTTCGCTCTCGTCCATAGCCACCATTATCATCTTCCTCTTCGTCTCCATCGCTGCTGCTGCTGCCATGTGCGGTGGCTGCTCCTCCGACACACTTGCCGGACCTGCACTTGTCTCCGCCGCTGTTGTGTCTATTTACCGTCTTGCCTCTCTCTCGTTCGCAGTGGCGTACGCAGAAAATTTTTAAGCGGTGTCACCTAGGGGCGGATTTAGGGTGGCGCAAGGGTGGTCATCCGAACACCTTTCGTCGAAAAATTACACTGTTTATATAGGGATAATTTTAGTTTTTACATATAAATATAATATGTTGAACACCCTTGACACAAGGCAAGCACTTGGCTCAGTAGTCAAGGGTATTTAGAATGTGCAAAAGATTGCAGGTTTGATTCCCTTAAGCAATAATCCAATTATTTTGGAACACCCTTAGCATATATCCTGTCTCCGCCACTGGTATCACTATTTTTAGACGTGAATAAATAAAAAAATATTGTAAAAATATTATATTTAAAAAAATATTCAAGAAAAAAAAATAATACAACTTACAAGCATCCTTCAATTTATAAAATGTATTGTGCTAGTAAAGTAGTACAAAAGTACTAAAAATAAAGGATGAGGCTACAGAGTTTCAAACTCTAGTCCCTGGTAAGAAATCTTCAAGTTTTGACCAGATAAGCTAGATATCTCTTTGTGACAAAGTGGTGTCACTTATTTGATATTACCGTTTTTCCTATTTTTTTATTTGAATTATATATACATAATTAATAAAGATTTTCGACGAAGTGGTGTCACGTGACACCGCTTGGCCTAACGTAAATCCGCCCCTGCTCGTTCGGTTGGTCTTTCCTTTTCTCTTTGGTATAACTAGCTTTTATATATTCTTCTTTTTGGTAGCTTTTATATATTCTGCTTTCTCTTTTGAGACAATTTTGTCCCGAGTTAATTCGAGCGTTAAATGTTTGGTTGGCTTAAATGGAAAAAAAAAATAAAGCCGCTCAATACCAGGATCCAGCAAATAGTAACTCGACTACTAATGCAGGAGTAGTATAAAGAAGTAGTCGTTCCGTTTTCCTTTACGTAAACTTTTTACATTTAAGGAGCCAAATAAAATTGTACTCACTCCGGTCCAAAATAAGTGATTTTTTGGATGTTTTCATACATATTAAGAAATCCACCTTTTAGCATTAATTAATAATAAAATTGACCATATTAACCTTTATTATCTCACATAAACACTCCTAACATATATTCCAATATAATTTACTCCAAGGACAATGTAGGAAAAAAATAATTAATTCATTCTTGAAATCTGCAAAAATCACTTATTTTGGACCACAAGAAAAAGGCCAAAAAATTATTTATTTTGGACCTGAGGGAGTAATTTTTATCACATTTTATACAAATATTTCTATTTTAAACGATTAACTATTATGATTTATAATAATTTTTAAATTTATAATTTTTATTTTACGATTATAACTTATGTTCAAATTTATACTAATAACTAAGTAATTCGTTTAACTCAGATACTCTAAAAAGTTCGCATAAATTAAAATGAATGGAGCATATAAGTATGAGTTATGTATATGATACTTTCATATTTTTACATTTAAAATAAATATTGTTGCGTATTTTCGTAAGATTTAGGTTTAAGTATATGGTTACAATTATAACATATTGTGTGATGACCTAATCAAATTACTGTTTTTTGATTAACAGTCCAAACACATGCTCAAAATAATTAAGAACATAAGATATGGATTGATTTGTTTTATAAAAAAAAAAGACTGGGAGAGCAATAACCTTGAGGAAGACACGTGGCTGCCATGCACGCAAGTAGTAGCCATTCGGACAGACATGCAAAAAGGAAGAAAAACGACAAGTCGACATGCAGTAGCGAGGAAGCAAAAACTCCCCGAGTTAGCTTCAAACCTGTCAAATGCTACCATTGTTTTCTGGTGGACTAACCTTTTATCCTCACTTGCGATAAACCCAACTTGTCGTCTCACGCTGACATACCCCTTGTACATCTTTTTGTCTTTTTCGGTTTTGTCGAGTACCGTATTATATTGCTCCCTCTGTTTCCGTGGAAAAAAATAAATTAATTTCTGGTTTTAAATTACGTCTTTTATATATAAGAACAATATATCCAATATACTTTCGCTTAATAGAGTCTAGGAAGGATTTAAAATTACGTCTTTTTTAATTTTAAAATTATATTACAAAGTAAAATTTCTTTTAGATGTAAAAATATTTTTTAAAATAATTAGCAAAGAAAGTAGCGCCTAACTAATTGAAAAAGAGAGAATACGTTTTATGACTTTGAAATGAGATTATTATTTGGGATTTTCACATGCAAATAAAAAGTATTTAATTAAAATTTAATCGCTCTTTTCTTCAAAATAAAACTTTAGGTTATCGTAGGATCACAATATCTATAATAAAAATATAATATTTTTGGATATTTTCGATTCTTATCAGGTAAATCGATAACTGATAACTGATATCTTATCGGTTCAGTTATCGATTTGGTTATCAGTTTAACATATTTATAAATCGATAAATGATATGCCGAATCGATAATGTCATAATAGAACCGAACCGATCGATAACCACCTGGCTTGTACGGCTATGCTTTAATATATGTAGTAAGCTTTTATTTGCAACAAACAAAATTAAAATACATTTAGAAAACTTAAGCATTCAATGATAATATATACTCCTTATTATGTAATTTGTCATTTTTAATTTATTGTATTGTCAAGAAAAAATTCTAAACTTGAATTCAAATTAGCTTTTAAAATGACCAATTTTACCTTTAAAAATTAAATCTACTTGATACCTCCATATTTATATATATACTAAAAACTTTTAAATTTGTGTATAAAGTTTTGTAGTTTAACTCTTATAGAGGTAAAATTTAGTTACTTTAATATGACAAAATAATTTTATATTTTTATTTTTTAGGAGGGAAATTCAGTAACAATACATAAAATAATTCAAACATTTAACTATTAAATTGTTTCATTTGGAACGAAATCCCTCTGTCCTATAAAAAAAAAAGGAAAAATACGTTTGCAAATATTACACAATTTAGGTTGGGATAACAAAGTAGTATTTTTTCCTTTTCATTTTATGTGGCAGTAGTGATTGATGCATAACAAAAGGGAAGCTTGCTGACCAAATCATCTCGCGTTCACGTAGAATTCGAAGAAAAATTGCATTCCAAGAAATATAGTGTAGGTTGATTCCTATGTTCACACAAGGACCTCGCACTCATACAAGCATCAATAGCTGATTTTACAAAGAGAGCCTACAAAAACGAGCTTGTAACTTATTGGTGCATAATTTAATTTAATAAATAAAAAAGAATCTGGATACATAAATTAAATTTGAATTTATTAAGTTTTATATATGTCAATATAAAAAATATTACTCCATCCATTTCTGACTGGTCACATAATTATAAAAAGAAACAAAATTTTTGAACTTGTGGTGTAAAATGAGGTACACATATTTTGTGTGATTATAAATCATTGTATTAAAGTAAATTATTTTCAAATACGAAAAATGGTCATTTTTTTTTGCACGAATCAAAAAGAAAATAGATTCGCATAAATTAAAATAAAAAAAATATTAAAATACAATCAAACATCTACATGCAAGCCTCTAAAAAAATATGAAATTTATAAGCTTAAAAATATATCACGTTACCTGATATAACTTATTTTCTTCTTTACTATCAACGATAGTATCGGTCCTGAATCATATAAAGTGGAATGGAAGGCGGCGTAATATTTTTCGAACGAACTGAGTGAACAGGAGTAGTAGCCTTGAAATGTTAGAACACTCTAGTGCAAAAACCAAAGGTAAATTCCAAAATAGCTTTACAAGAAAACTTCAAAAGGTTGTCAGTCTATATGGGCGTTTCGACATAAAAATTATAAGATTTTAAAAAAAATAAAAAGAATTCAAGTAAAAATAATTTATAAGAATTAAAGTTGTGTTTGGACATATATATGATTTTGGATTATTTTTTAAGATTTTATGCGTGATTTGAGTAAAAAATTTAAAAAATAGTTTTTTGAATTTTTTAAAATTTTTAAAACTTTTTAAAATTCGTAAAAATTAAAAATTTTATGGCCAAATATTAATATAAAAAAAAGTAAATTTTCGAAAAAAATAAAAAAAATTCTTATGTCCAAACGGCCTCTATATGTATATCCAAAGAAACTGATGCACTCGAACCAAAATTAAGAAACAAGAAAAGAAGAAGATGAGAGTGCTAGTGGCCATTGACAATAGTGAAGAGAGCTTTAACGCTCTAAAATGGATCCTTGATTATCTCCTCAGGCAGCCATCTCATACAATGGAGGAGGAGAAGGAGCCTTCTACAAAGCTCAGTCTTGTACATGTAATGGAGCCATTCCCTCAATACGCCTATCCTGGTACTCATGGTCTGTACTCCCTTTCTCCAAACTCACGGTTGGCTATTTTCATTTTCGAGCGTAGGTTTCTCGATATATAAAAAAAATATTAAAGTGGTATAGTTTTTTTTTTCCCAACGTATTTGACAATTTGCTTTGTGCCACGAATGAAACGACGATTTTATTGATGTATTTTTGTGTTTGGGCATAGTGATAGAATCAGCAACTCGGGCGCAAGCGCAAGAGGCAGCACGCATACTGGCGCGTGCCTCTGAAATGTGCAAAGACAAAATGGTTCGTTTCTCTAATTTATCCTCAAAACATTCATAAGTTATTATGGTATTTTTTTAATTTCGAAAAAGTTTTATTCACTAAAATTTGACAAACACAGGTGAAAAGGAATATTTAAAATATACCTGCACAATTTAATGGAATGTTCCCTTTTCGTTCCTTTTTCCCAATTTTGATTCATTTTGTTCAGTAAATTTATATATTTAATTTGTTGTTTAGATCAAAGTAGAAACTCTAATTCTTGAGGGTGATCCTAAGAACATGCTGTGTGAAGCGACAGAAAAAATGAACATCGATCTTCTTGCAATTGGTAGCCGTGGAATGGGCCAAATAAAAAGGTGACTTTCCTATAGTATATTTTCCGATAATGCTTATTTGTTGGGGAAAAAAAAAAAATTGGCTAGTTGGCCGTAAGTATTTATTAACTCAAAATACTCGCGTTTTCAACCGAACAACAGAAATTGTAGCAATTGAACTTCCAAATTTCAATTCGATTTTAGCAGTTAATATTTAATCACTTCATTAATTTCAATGTCAACAATGTAAAATCGAAACCCAGTAGCTATTTCTTTTACTCAAACCTTCAGCTCAATAACAATCCCATGGAAACACCCACCTTTTATCCTCCATCACCATCAATCCTTCTCTTTACCCTACCACCACTGCTTTTGCCACGAAAGACCCTAATATTCAACAACCTAAAATATATACAAGATCCAAAGAATATACTCCCTCCGTTTCAATTTATGTGAACTCATTTGACTGGGCACGGAGTTTAAGAAAAAAGAGAAGACTTTTGAACTTGTGGCGTAAAATGAGGCATATATATTTTGTGTGGCTATAAATCATTGCATAAAGGTAAATTGTTTCCAATTAAGGAAAGGGGTCATTCTTTTTGGCACGGACCAAAAAGAAAATAGGTTCACATAAATTGAAACGGAGGGAGTATATACTACTAGTTATACACTTAAAATATATAGTACTAGTTTTTAGTGTATAAATCTTCATGTATACTCTGCATAATCGATTCACATGTCCAAAGACAGTAGTAGATAGGTACCAAAGCAACCACTCCAAAGAAGAGAGAGTCAAATTTTTCCTTAAAAAGGTTAACAGAATAAGTGTGGGGTGCATAGCATCCAAATGGAGAGAAGAAAGAAAAGTAGAATACAAAGGGAGAAATTAGTTTAGAATATTTTGTGAATCTAAGCTCTTGATATTGCTGGCGCAGAAGCATATTCACGTTTAGATTAGTGTAATTTCATCTCATCACTTTACGGAATGAAAAAGAATTAGTAGATCGACTTTCATTATTTTCATTAGTTTTTATTATATTATTAAGCTACAAGAGGATTTGAAAATTAGTTTAGAATATTTTTTGAATCTCAGCTCTTGATATTGCTGCCGCAAAAGCATACTCGAGGCATAAAAAGTGGGGAAATATTTTCTCCAGTATGTCATATCAACGACATATTTTTTCATACTAGTTTTTGGATACGTGATGCTTCGTACGTGCAATGGCGGATCTACATAGAGCATTATGGGTGCTCAAGCACCCATTGTCTTTGACCAGATACAATAAATTTACATAGGCAATTACCAAAAAATTTAGATAAACATTGAGTAAGCACCCACAACTAAACGTGTTTTCCCTCTTCTTATCTCCGAGCACCCACACGACTTTGAAATCTTGGATCCGCCACTGCGCACGTGTATACCCAACATCAATCATTATTTAACTTATAGTAAATAAAAAAATTTATTACATAAACTGCATACATTATTCTAAAGTGGTTTAGTTTTAAAACATATTTTACAACATACAAAAAGTTAATTATTGTATATCAATTAATATCTTTAATTTCTTAACTTTCTTTCTTGAGTGATGTACATAATTGGAAGAAATTTTAATTGTCTGTAATTTGTTTGTAAACACTATATGAAGAAAAGGAAAGGAAGATCCAATTCTCCGTGCTATGGATGCTTTAGAAACTTCTTGCTTGAGATTTTCATCAATATTTTGGAAATAATTTCAATTATTTATAATTTCTTTCAGGACGACTTATCTATTGATTGGTAGAAAAACAACAATGTTCTAATTTTGTGATATTCACAGTCATAATAAAACCTATAAAAATTAAAGATCAAAACTTTAATAGAAATGACAAGGAACAAAATTAAAAAATGGCTAAATGAAAACAATTGAATCGGCTAAAATATTTTTTGATATGCCCTCTAAATGCATGAATAACACCCTTTCCGGAGAAACCAACCTTCCATATATCTCACGAACTCCTCTAACGTCACAAGTGGTCTTCATCATTCGTGAAGTTTGAAGTTAATGAGAGTTGAAACTATTCTGATTCAAGCATCCATCAAATCTACATACTTTTCCAACTCTCAATTTCATCTACTTCCTACAAATTTTTATCAATGGAAACGAAATGAGAAGCAAAAGAAAATAAAAATGTAAGATCAAATGAAATCTTCTACCCCAAAAGCGTCCATGAGGGAAATGAAAGTTCTTTCGTTGCCTTTATATAGTTCTCTCTTGGTTGGTGTTTTTTAGGCTTCCCTTGCATATATTATTAATAATAGAATTAACCTACATTAATTTACTCGTCATATTCCATAGATTTATTTAGTAACGAATAGATTGGTTAAATGAATTTGGTTAGTGCGTTGGTTAATGAAGGAATAAGTTACAAAAGTTATAAAGAAGATGAAATGTAAAACGTTACAAAAGGTATGATAATTTCATTAGGACTGTTTATTTTTTTTACCAGGGCATTAAATACAAAATGTTAATTAATGTAAGGTAATTTTAAATTTAGGTTGAGGATAATTTGGTCATTCAATTTTAGAAGGATATTATAGTAAATTAACTTCACCTAAAA
>MU694563.1:8741-22885 GCA_026770625.1 Nicotiana glauca | reverse complement strand
CAAAATGCCCAAAAAAAAAAAAAAATCAGGGTAAGGAGAAAAATGAAAATGGACCTATTTAATTGACTTGTTTGAATTTTATGGGTAGTCACTACGCAAATGTTGTTGGAATATTCTAGCTTTTTCCAAAATCATAAATGAAGATGTGTAATCAAAGAGGACTTTGCTTATTGGAAGTTAAGCGGCGAGAACATAGGCCACGCTGCTTGCTTCTCCCATTACTTAGTTTCCCTATGGCTTGGAAACTTTCTGCGCGTCCATTCTTCTACCATTTATATTGGAGAGACCTTTTTTTTCTTTTGCTAAATCATTTGATTTTCAACTTAATAGCTTTATTTTTTAGTTTTAACTTTGTCTATGTTTTACAAAATTTATTAAATAAATATAAATACTACAGCTCAATAAAAAAAATGGACTGTGGTAAAATATTAAACTCACAAATACAACCAGAAAGAGCTATCTATCTACATCCATAGCATAGTTTACAATTATTCATCATCGGTATATCATACGTAGAGAAACAATTCAATGAAAGATCCCTTTGACCTATACAAGTGGATAAAGTTAGAACTACTTTGTAGACAATGGATTAATAGACATCTAATTGCTATTTCCCTTTATAATTTAAAAAATAAAATACGGAGATTCAAATTGATAAAGTAAAATTATTGCCTTTCCTCGATGTTATGTCGTGTCCTTACGAATTACGATAATTACGTGAGCAACATATGCATTGGTGAATGAGTAACTTCTGCAATGAATTAAGATTAAAAGTAATTTTCTTTAATAAAAAATTAACCAAAGTGAAACAAATTAGAGAAATATGTATTTTAACCACTTCCAAAAAGAATAATCGATAATATATATTATATACTTATTTTATATACTTTTTGAGTAGCGAAATGCAGGAACGAAGCTGCATTTACTTAAGGGTGGTCAATTGACCATACTTCGACAAAAAATATATTGTAATATATAATTAAATTTAAAAATAAATAATATACATTGAATATCTTTTGTCAGAATTTTTTTTTTTTTTTTTTAAAGTTTGAACATTTCTATTTTTTGTAGCCATGGACCAATTTTATATTTTACCCAACAAATTACTGGCGTGTGGTAACAGAACGTGATACCCCGTGATAGTGGCCGTTCAATAAAAATGGTTAAGATGAGGGGTATGTTCAGCAAAGTGGGAATATAAGCGCCAGTGTTCACCCAAACAACCTTCCCGTCCCAGTACCCAAGAATAGCATCCCATTTTTACTTCGCTTTTGCTATTGTCTTCTTCTCCATACAATCTCCAAAGACAACCAGCAGCGGCATATTTGTTTCTCAATCCTTTCTTTACGTGTGGGTTCACCTGTGAGAATGTGGCGGTGTGTGTCGCGTGGCCTTCGCGCTTCCTCTAACAGATCTATCTCCGGCGGCGGCCATTTTCGCCGACTTTTCTCCTCACAGGCTGTACGGTTTTCCTCTCTCTCTTTTCAATCTATTCATTTGATCAGCTAATCTTAATCACTTGTTTTATCTATTTTTTAAATCTTAACGATTTTTTATTGATAAATTCTGTATTGAAATTTTGCTGTCTCATTACTCGTGACCTAGCTGTTAGTGAATCTTAAGGATTTTCAATTGATTAAACTTTGTATTAAAGTTTGATTTTTCATTAGGCTCATGACCTAGCTGTTATTAGATTTGATCTTTTCTCTTGAAGGTCTTTGCGTTCGATCATTGTAGATTCTCCAAGCGTATGATTTTTCATTTTCTTATCCTCAAAGCTCCTTTTTGGCCTATTTTTACTAGCTTTGTTTTCTTCTATATAATCTGAGGTTCGGGTATCTTTGTAAAATAATTATTTTATTAAGTTCTGATGAATTTTTTTTTTCATGAATGAATATTCTGTGCTGCCCGACAGAATGTAGGAGGCTCTTCATATACGGTGGTGGATCACACATACGATGCAGTGGTGGTAGGTGCAGGCGGTGCAGGGCTTCGAGCGGCAATAGGGTTGTCTGAGCATGGATTCAATACTGCTTGCATAACCAAGCTCTTTCCTACTCGATCTCACACCGTTGCAGCTCAGGTACCTGGTTTTCTAATCTATATACAAGACGTATACAGAAAGTATAGATTTTTAGGCAAAAATATGACTCTGTACAAATAGCACCCTATCATCTGCACTAATTGGGACCCATTGCTCACTGTTGTCGGGTTACCTGTTCATTGGCAGGCTGTGCCGACTAAACAATATTCATTTTTTATACTAAATTTACTTGGAATTGGTTACAAACATGGAAAAGTTCGCTGTATTTTCTTAAAGTAGTTAAACTCATGACAGTAGCAGTTTAGGTGGATTTGTGTTGTAGTTTGCACAGAGCTATTAATCACTTTATTACTGGAATATGTTAAATCAAACCGGAGAACTTTGTTTTGATTGTTTTCCACTCTTCCTTTCTCTCAGTACTATATTACTCATTCGCTTAAAGTTTTCTTCTTGGCTTGTTATCTGTTGAGATTTGAGAACTTCATGGTGGTGCATTCCTGACTATGCCAGTTGAGGGAGATTTGTGTTGTCTGTATAAAAAGGAAATCAGCTCGTTTTTGTGTCCTCCTGGCTTAAAATTTTCTGCTGTTGTATTCCCTTTTCAATCTTAATGCAGAACTTGCTTAAAGTTCAAATTGCCTGGTCTTCTTATGCATGAGTTATTATGCTTGCCCTTCTATTTTGTCGCTTTTTTATGAAGATATTATGTTATATCTTTTTTGTTCATGTTTGCTATATGCAAGTAACTAACCTAGGTAGAACACACTTAATCTGCATTTTGTCCCTACACTTCCTCCCTAAAAAATGGTTCTCTTAGAGAAATCGGGGAGAGACTGGTTTTCCTGTGCTGCTAGATGGACCAACAATCCTTAAAATATTAACAGCTCTTATCGGATAGGCAATATTGCATATAATTGCTAAATTTTCCATTTCGAGACCCAATATGTTTGTGATTTTCCTTCGTAGGGCGGTATAAATGCAGCATTAGGCAATATGACAGAGGACGATTGGAGGTGGCACATGTATGATACAGTTAAAGGAAGTGATTGGTTAGGTAAGTTTGTCTTGAATTCAGATTTTCTCCATGTCTGTTTGCATTGACTCAGCGCTGCCTTTGTATGCGTGAACCACGTGAAACTCAAAGTGCAGAATAGAAATCTGTGCACTGCAGTTGTTACAGATTTGTACACCTTACTTACAAATGATCTGCTTCAAAACAAAGCCAACTGCTTTCAAACAATGTAATTAAGGGGCCAAAGTTACATGGTTTTACCACATTGAGTATACCATATGACTGCAATGTGTGTTGTACATTTTTAGAAACTACTCAAATTTATTTATTGTGTTATTTGTTTTTTTTGGGGGGGGCAAGAAGTGGTACAAGGTTGAGAGAGTGGGTTCCAATCTCCGGACCTTCGAATTTTTGCCTTGGAGTTTTCCTTGTGTGTTTGTACTAGGGGTGTCAAATGGACGGGTTGGGTCAATTTTGGACGGGTTGGGTCAATTTTTGACGGGTCAAAATGGGTTGAGTCAATAATTGGGCGGGTCAAATGACCCCCCCAAAAGTTACTTGGGCTAAGATGGGTTGGGTCAAGATGGGTTAAAATTCGGGTCATAACCCAACCCGCCCAACTCTTATTTAACTTTAATTAATATGTGTTATTTTCTTATAAATTGTATAATTACTAATTAAGGCTTTTTTGCTTTTGTTATGGTCATATTTAAAATATTAAACAAAAATAAAATTATTTCTAAGATATGTTGAAAAACTTACTTATGGATCAATTTGGGCTAAAAAATTAGCCCAACTTTAAATGGGTTGAGATGGGTTGGGTCGAGATGGGCTGAGTTCAATAAATGGGCGGGTCAATAACCAATGCAACCTTGGGCGGGTCATTTGGGCGTGGGCCAAATTTGACAGCCGTAGTTTGTACATTGCTTTCTCTCAATGCAAGTCTGGTGATGATTTTCCAGGTGATCAGGATGCTATCCAATACATGTGTAGAGAAGCGCCCAAAGCAGTTATAGAGCTTGAGAATTATGGTTTGCCTTTCTCTCGAACTGAAGATGGTAAAATATATCAACGTGCATTTGGTGGTCAAAGCCTAGACTTTGGGAAAGGTAAGAGGTTGAACTCTTGACCTAATGGTATTATCGAATCAATCTGACTCTTGTTTTTTCTTGGACAGGAGGACAAGCATATCGTTGTGCTTGTGCTGCCGATCGGACTGGGCATGCTCTATTGCATACTCTTTATGGGCAGGCCATGAAGCATAATACACAGTTTTTCGTGGAATATTTTGCTTTGGATTTACTAATGAACAGTGATGGTATTTTCTTATACTTACTATATACTTGCACTTGTGCTGGAGTGTATTGGACACTTTGAAACATAGTAACCTAGCACAATACATACTGAAAAATGTCCTGTATTTCTATTGATACTTTGATCATTTTCCTAATTGGATGATTGATTAGTATATATGTGGCTGAGGTTACATGTAGATTTGTAGGACTTTTGCTCATTTTTGGTTGATTCATTCTACTAATCATATCTTCTCTTTGCTTTAAAATGCATCAAAACTAGGGAGCTGCCAAGGTGTAATAGCACTAAATATGGAGGATGGTACCTTGCATCGGTTCCGTGCCGCCTCTACTATTCTGGCCACAGGGGTACTTGCCTGTTAACACTGACCTCTCCTCTGATTAGACTTCTGGAAGTAGTCATGAATTTTAAACCTTCTCATTTATAAATTTTGGATTAGGGTTACGGTCGAGCTTACTTCTCTGCAACATCTGCTCATACTTGCACCGGAGATGGTAATGCTATGGTCGCGCGTGCTGGGCTTCCTCTTGAGGTCTCTTTAATACTGACATCTTCCGGCTGTGCAATTTTCCCCTCTACTTTTGGTACCTTATTTCGAAGAAACTCTGTTGTTGTCTTCTTGCAGGATCTTGAGTTTGTGCAGTTCCATCCAACTGGTATATATGGAGCTGGTTGTCTCATTACTGAAGGTTTGTTTCTTGTTCGATGCTATTCGTAAGGACAATAATATATTGTTTTTTCAATTTTCTGTCAACTATTCTTCCGTTCGTATTCCCTGATTTCGTGAATACAGTATTTTCCTTTTGATGAGTGATTTTTTTAGTATAGTGCTTTCGCTATTCTGTTGGCATATTCTTGAATTTCTGTTTTTTTTTACGAGTGCTTTATTCCATGCATAGGATCTCGTGGTGAAGGTGGTATTCTGAGGAATAGTGAGGGTGAGCGATTTATGGAAAGGTATGCCCCAACAGCCAAGGATCTTGCGTCAAGAGATGTTGTTTCCAGATCTATGACAATGGAAATTCGAGAAGGGCGTGGTGTAGGTATGATATCATTGATTAAGTTCAATAAATAAGTTTGTGTTTAGCATTCTTATAGGAGACCCCATGTTCTTAAGTCACTCTGATGGAGTAAATATTCTCCTGGCTTCAAATGCATTGGGTAGATATTCACCACAGCACTAATGTTTCAGGGTTATTGCTGTTCTTATACTGGTTTCACTCGATAGCTATTCAAGTCTCTTGCTTTCCTTTTCATGTGTCTTCATGATCTGTGACAAAGTTCATGATCTGTCTGGTTAAAGTGATTGTGTTATGACTGTCATATTGAAAGTCTGAAATGCTAGATTTTGTTTAATTGAAAGTATATTATGCAAATCACCTCTAGCTTCTGTTTATTTATCGTTGATGTCATCGTAATTGGTTTTGAGCATCAATGCATTGGATTTCCGCCTTACGCTGCATCAGTCCATACGCATGTGTCTTAGCTCTTAATTGGAAGACCTGGCATTTGATGCCCATTAGTCAACTGGACTTCCTATTTATGCTTTACAAGTTGATTCTGATATTTCTTGTGTAGTTAATATTGCTCAGAGCCCTGTATTGTATGTGGGTTTATTATTAAAGGAAGGACATCCTCAACTAATGAGTGGAATTGTTTGTAGGGATTATCAGAGGAATGCTAAGAGGCTTTTTTTTATCTGTACAATGAAACTTATCTCACTGAATAATTGAAGTCTAGGAAACTGAATTTTGGTTTTGGAAGTTTTACATACTTCTGCTCTCATATTACCAAATGCAAACTTGAGTGTTCCTCCAAAATTAGAAACTTGTAAAATATCATCCATAGACAATGTATTTGATGCTAGCCCACCTAAATCTAAAGCAGTGTTGTTAAAGGTTCGCTTAACGTGCTTAAGCCCTGAAGCTCGGTGAAGTCCATGTTGTGCGCTTCGCTCGCTTAATTGGCGCTTTAATGTATGTGTATGCTCCTCGACGGATGGGTTCTGCCTTTAAGGGCATAACATCATATCTATTTTCTTTCAATAGTTTTTATATGCTTTGGCCAAATGGTTATGATTTGTGTTTATAGTTGCATTTTCTTGCACTGCATTTCTGTTTTTGTTTATTTTCTTCCTTGGCGCCTTTCTTCACTAAAGCCCACTTTTTAATTGCGCTTTGCCCTTAAAGCTCCAACAGACTAGAGCTTTTTTGTACTCTTTGCTTTTGAATACTCTGAGCTAAAGTTAATCTTGCTATAATGTTAACTACACTTGAAATACAGCAACAATAAGTAATAAATAGCAAATATTTTTAACTTTTGTACTGAAATATATTAGTTCATCTGAATTTTGTGATGCACTACTCAGGGACCAATTTCAGTTTCCAATTACACGTGAAGTATTCTTTTTACTTATGAATTTTTTTTTTATGAAGAACAGTATACGTCTCAGACAAACACAATCTAGTTGTTTCATTTATTATATCAAGACAAGATATCTTTCTATTGTTGGCATTATTAGTTGTCAAAAACGTATTGCAAAAAACATAATGTAAACACATGTTTCATTAAGCTTGTAGTGCTATGGTATCAAAGGTCTACCATGATTCTGGTCGTTTATCTTTCCTTTTGAGAAACTGCCATGTGCAGTTTCAGTAAAAGATTGAACATGTTCGTGATCGAATCTTTTATAGAACTGAGGAAGTGTTTGTTTATGGACAAGCTGTGTATGTTAGACACCCTTTTCCTAGGATTGCGCAAGTACATTTGTGGTGCTTAGTTTCTGAGCATAGTGCATGTGTTCAGGATTAACCCCATGCCCTGTTTCTCTCCTTTTTCTTCCCCCTTTAGAGCAGTCACGACTGCTGGACCTTTTTCAAAATTCTGATATTGTTGTCAATCTTTCAATAGGACCATTGAAGGATCATATCTATCTTCACCTCAATCACTTACCTCCAGAGGTCCTTAAGGAGAGACTTCCTGGTATCTCTGAAACAGCTGCAATTTTTGCTGGTGTTGATGTAACTAAGGAGCCAATTCCCGTGTTACCTACCGTGCATTATAATATGGGAGGAATTCCCACAAATTACCATGGAGAGGTATTAAAAATTAGTTAATGACTCTTTGAAAATCTATTTTTCAGCTTAGGTTTTTTAACCTGCTCAATTTAGGAGGTGAATTGTTAAATGTTTGTTTGGCAGGTGGTCACTATTAAAGGAGATAATCCTGATGCCGTGGTTCCTGGACTGATGGCTGCTGGTGAAGCAGCATGTGCATCAGTTCATGGTGCCAATCGTCTTGGTGCAAATTCTCTTCTAGATATTGTTGTTTTTGGGCGGGCATGTGCTAATAGGGTTGCTGAAATCCAAAGACCAGGTTTGTAGAATTTGTTAGTCTATCTACCCTAACCTTTGGGCATGCATAACATTTTTAAGATTTCTGACCATGCATTCTTGCAGGAGAGAACCAGAAGCCACTTGAGAAGGATGCAGGAGAGAGGACCATTGCATGGTTGGACAAGATTAGGAACTCAAATGGTTCACTGCCTACATCAAAGATTCGGCTGAATATGCAGAGAGTTATGCAAAACAATGCTGCTGTGTTCCGCACACAAGAAACACTGGAGGAAGGTAGGCAGGAGGTTTTCATCTTTGTTAAATTTTATTTCAATCTTTTTTTCCCGTAAGAGTTGTCTGGGGGAGGATTCTGTTTCTTCTAAGTTTTTGGCGACTTTATCAGCTGAGCTGACTACTTCCTGTGCACCCTTTTCCTCTATTGCCATACAGGTTGCCAGCTCATTGACAAAACATGGGAGAGTTTCCATGATGTTCAGTTGAAGGATAGAAGTTTAATATGGTATTATTGCTAGGAGAATATCAATTCTTATTAAGTAGTATTAAGGTGTTTCGTATCCTCTTGCTTTTTTTGAATTTCCTCCTATTTTTAATTCGTAGGAACTCAGATCTTATAGAGACTATTGAGCTGGAAAACCTTTTGATCAATGCATGCATCACCATGCACTCAGCCGAGGCTAGAAAGGAAAGCAGAGGAGCTCATGCTCGTGAAGATTTTACGGTCAGTTTCAATTTCTCTCCTAGTCTCCTTGTGAATCAGTTACTTCTCTAATTTTTTGTCCCTAATGGAGTGAAATTTTGATGGTTTTGCAGAAAAGAGATGATGAGAAGTGGATGAAACATACACTAGGGTAAGAAACTACCTTATTTATTGCTATAACTTACTCCTAGTCATTTAGTCTGCAATAATTGATAAAAGGTCTTGCTTGATTATCCATTAAATTGCTTTTCCATGGACCTATATATTCTTGTTTGCAGTAGAGAGTGGTTTTTCCTTCTTTCTTTTTTTTTGGGGGGGGAGGGGGGTGTTATTGCAACCTCAAGTAGTGAAATCAGGTATTACCCTTATAATTTATAAAAATTCTAATTTCCCTCCAACATTAAAAACACTTGTATCTTTTGATTTTTGAGATTTTGAATAGTATGAAGATTTAAAAATTTTCTAATTGGTCTTTTCTATAAAATATACTTTTCAACGATGTGTTATAAAAATATAAAAAAGAATGTTAAGATGTGTATAGCAGGTGGCATTATACACGAAAATCCTAGAGCCTCCTTTGTCCACTGACACTAGATATGTTTTTGCCACATGATAAGTGAATCTTGATGGGAAATATTAATGTACTACTTGTTTGACTGGCAAGCATTGGAGTGTGTTAACAAAAGCGCCAGAATGTTTGCTCTCATTAGCGAAGGACGAAGCAATAATGATACCACCCCCTCAATTAAAAAATCACTCAAGTTTATGTCCCTCCCGTTGCATGAGAATAAAATCTATCTTGCATGCCTTCCACTGGGAAATATAATCTAATATATGGCACCTGTACTTTTGGTTTTCTTTACTCGTATTCTCCCCGTGGATCATGATGTGCAGTGCTGTTAGGCGTTGAGTCTTGATAGTCAGCTATTACGGTTGGATTTGGCTATAAGCTGTTCAAAATATGGACTTTTCTATTAGCCTTATGGTAACCTGGTGTAGAATCACCTTTATAAACTAGCATCACCAGATTGGTAGTACTTGCCCACCCCAGGGGGTTTCGATTGGATTGTTTTACCTACTATTTGCCAGTACTTTGCTTTTCTATTTTTGCTTTTCTGGCTGGTCCTATTGGTGTTCGTTTTAATGGTTGCTTTTTGAAGTTTGTAACTTGCATCTTCCTTAATGTAGTAGCAACCTATATTTCCACAATTTTCTCTTTCAAACTCTCACTTAATTTTTCTTCACTCCTATTCTCATTCTTACATCCATTCTCCTTAGCGTTTAGCTTGTTAACAAAGTTTATTTATCTGCAGATATTGGGAGAACGAGAAGGTCCGGCTAGAGTACAGACCAGTGCATATGAACACTCTAGATGACGAGGTCGAGACATTCCCACCCAAGGCACGTGTCTATTGATATATTTATTTGTAGGGGATTTGGGTGGCATAGAAGTTGATAATAAGGATTATGCAAGGTTGCAATAAATCACCCAAATTGTGAAATTTTGGTAATAATTGTTGATTTTATTGTGCAATCTGAAGCAGCCTGAAGTGTGCATAAATATTTAGAAGCAGAACACTGCTCTGTCTTTTCACTTCCTGATGTTGTAGAAGCTGGTATTATCATTTGTTTATACTACTGCATATTCTACTTATCGTAATTTGACATGATTGACGACGTGGATGACTTAAACTTACCGCGACGCCTTTTTAAACTCATTTAAAGCGCTTTTGTGGGTTATATTATCTAATGAGCAAGGAATGCTGGAACTTTAAAAAAGTTCTCAATTTTAGGGATGTGGAAAAGAGCTTCTCGTTGCTGTACCAATTTATAGGCGTTTCTATTAAAGGATGGTTGCCCGAACTCTAGTTTTTCTTGTTTAATTTGTGAATTCTCACTTTTAAGGGTTGTTGAGTGCAAATAAATAAATGGTTGATAAGTAATGAATAAATGGGTTTTAAATTGAGGAGCGATAGGATGCTGTACATGCTTATGAAAGTAGTTGACCTGACCTTCAAATATATTTCGGAGTTTGGCTTGTCTTGATGCATAAAGAATTAAAAGATTCTTTAATATTTGCCCTCAGTGTTGATGTTTCCCAAAATTTTAGTCTCAGATGACGTTTGACGGACGCATACTATGGTGCTTTCACCTTCATTCCAAATTTTCTCATTGATCTGAGATAAGACCAAGTGGGGTTATGCTTTTACTGATAATGTAATTTCAGCCCAAGTTATCTATATTTTGTGTCGTAAATAGTCACTCTGACAATGATTCATTGCCAGTTGAGTGTTGCAACGGAATAACATATAGTAATAGAAAGGTCATTGCTGCTTTCGCAGTAAACGGTTTTCATCATTCTGTGTTAAGTTAGCTGGCATGAATAGCCTCTTCTTCTATCTTGGTCGTGAGAAACTTCATCTTGCCAACTCGGGGTTGTTTGATGGTCATAACTTTTTAATTAACAGCATTATAGAACAATTGAGAGGTTCAAAATTGTTGAGACAGGATACCACTCTGTATGTGATTATAGTATATCATGTCATTCCTCTATCCATTTTGTAGGATACTTTCATAACTAACTAATTTTTTTTAAATTATAATCCATTGCAATTTTTCTCAATCCGTTATTATGTGAAACACATTTTTTGTTTTCTAGTGGGTGAAAGGGATAGCAAATGCTCCTTAATGATTTGATTAATTCGAGCAATTACGAGTCAATACTCAATAGTTTTTTCAGTCAAAAGGTGCGGTACAATTCCACTCAGTTGGCAACGTCTTCATCTTCCAATCTCCCAAAAGTCCAATGCAAGACGTTCAAAAAGCCACTAGATGTGTCTCTATTTTGTTCCTATAACTCACTACAAAAGTAAAAGCAGATTTTCCACTAAAGCAGTTCCTTCTTGGATTTGATCAATAAACTAATCTATTTCAACCTTTGACCAACAACCAGCTCTACTTTGTCATTATTCATGATATTGCTGTAATTAACTAAACATCTAAGACTACACCCCTCCTGCTAAATGAGTTTTATGATTCTGTACTACTGTAGTACGAAAATTAAAGTAGGTAGGTCTGGTGGACTATGTATCTCTATCTATCTATATTTATTTATCTATCTATCTATATAATTATAAAAGCACGAATATTAGAATACTAATTGTTGATCAACAAAAATATCCTTAAAATATTGACGGACCTTTATGCCCCAAAGAACTAACTTGATTTGGATAGAACAGGGAATATTGAAATTTTAAAATCAACTAAGGTTTTATCTCTACTTTTTCGCCGTGGGACTCCAAATTTGAATAGGAGTGGTGTTTCGGTTATACATTGTCAATTTGAAGAGAAATACATAACGTTATCTATGCTATAACTTTTTGTGCTTTATATTGTTAGCCTATAGTGTGACTGCGGGAGAGTAAACCTCTTAGAATGAATATTTCTTATAATATTTCTTTTCTACTATCTAATTTTTACATATGCCATCTTGTAGTTATTGTGATTAGTATTCTTGGAAGAAATTTCAAAAGTTTGACTCTTAGCTAACAAGGTAATTTTAATCTCTTTTCATTTATTTTCTTCACTTCTACGGTGTTCAATAATTTCATCTGATAAGTACTATTTGCTTATACATGTTCATGTATTGTTAGTTAGATATGTAATTATATTTTGTATATCGATATGTCATACTATGTGTAAACAGAGATTAAGATGTTGTCGTGAGTTTCTGAGATTTTTCTTGTGTGTTTCTTCAAATATGTTTCATTCGTTCCACATTAAACATATTTATTTTGACTGAACTAATTTTATGTCTCCTAATACAGACTTTAGCTTAGGCATCTTCTACATCTATGACACCAAGTTCTAAACATCCTTTGATCAGTCCCACTATACAATATTTTTATGAGTTGAGAATATAATACTATATAGATTCTTAAGGTTAATCTTAGATATTGTCAATAATTGATCAAGGGAAAATAATGAGATCTTTTATGAGGTGTATAAAGCAATTATAAGTTTACTTGGGTTATTACGACATAATTTAAATCCGGCATAACTTTATAAATAATTGAGACAATCCTCACAAATATGTCAAACTACAATGGTGAAAAAATAATAGTTTCTGGAGGTGATTCAAAATGAACAACTATATGTTTCTCTTTTAAGAGGAAAGGGCCAAAGTTATAGAAGGAAATATACACAAACAACGTCATCTATAAAGAAATATTAGATATGATACTACCACACTGAATATTTATTTACTGTAAATAAAACACTTTCTAACTTAACTAAATTGGTCATTTTTGTAGGTTAAGACAATATCATTTTGAGCTCATGTATTCTGTTAATATAAAAACATTAATTTTTAGCATTTATATGATTGTTGTATTTTCATCACGTTAATTACTTTACAATGATCATTTCATCTTGTAAATAATTTGTTACTAAATTTAGTTAGTTGTTCTTTCACATAAAAGTTCGGACTAAAGACAACATAGTAACTAGTACGCACCTGAATAGGACACAAGTCACACAATACTTTACACCAAATAACATAAAAGATTTAAACTATCCAAAAATTGAAAGCTTATCTACGTGGAATTATATTATTATTATTATTGTTGTTGTTATTATTATTATTATAAAATATAAAATTTTAAGGTAAAATAAAGATTATTGATTGACGTCGACCTGCAATTATTAAACATATTGAATATTATCATGTAATGCATGTTTATAGAGACTAGTATTATTATAAAAGTACGAATGTTTCACGCTAAATATTAAAAAACTAAAATATCCTTGAAATATTAATCGACTTTTATACGCTTTATATTTAACTTATGTCTTCAAAATTAATGTCCAAAAACATAAAAGTATGTCTTTGGTCGTACAGTCCCAGTCTTGGGTAAACTAAACTATCTGTATACATTTAGATAAGGAGACTGAAAAATCCTCATTTTACTACACTTTGGGATATAAATCCTATATGGTGTGGAAGATCAATTCCAAAGTCATGGCTTAAATATTGATTTATAAACTTAGATTTTTAAGGAAGTAAGCGTACATCATCTTTTTCCGCAGCTACGACGCCATTGAAACTTTTCTTCAAACTCAAATGATTGATTCCTTTTGGGATACTAATAATTTCTGTCACGACCCGGATTTTTCCACCATCGGGAGTCGTGATGGCGCCTACTAACGTAGCTAAGCCAGCCAAACAGTAAACATTCTCTGATAATTTCTCAACAATATAAACATACGAAGCAATTAATAAATGCAGAAGACTTTAAGCTTATAAAACTGAAATCAAAATGCGAAAATTTAAAACATATCTCTACCCAAAATCTGGTGTCACTAGCTCACGGACTGCTATAGAGTACTAAAGACAAGTCTGAAATAAGATTTACATACTGTTTGTCTCGAAACAAATAAAACAAACTAAATATAGAAGGGACTTCGGCCTGCGAACGCCAACTAGGCTACCTCGTGAGTCCCTGGACTGAAGACAGCTCCCGGGCGATCCTACTGCTACTGTCCAAAAGCTGCTCCTGGATCTGTGCAAAAAGATGCACAGAGTGTAGCATCAGCACAACCAACCCCATGTGCTGGTAAGTGCCTGGACTAACCCCGCCGAAGTAGTGACGAGGCTAGACAGGACTACCAAATCAACCTGTGCAGTTCAATATCTATATATGCAATAGAAGGCAAGAAATA